>CM076575.1:1568448132-1568719564 GCA_034641835.2 Pinus albicaulis | reverse complement strand
TGTACTTCATGTACCTGTCTTCTTCATATCAGATGCTCTGTCAGAAATACATATAACCAGAATAATCAAATCAATCATGAGAGACATCATACATTGCTCCCCCTGTGATGATACATTACTAAATCTCATAATGTATCCCACATCATTCCTGCAGTCAATCAGAGAAGTAAGCTTCAGAAGCGGATGACTGCAGTAGGGTCAAAATTCCCTACGTTTCTGATCGGTCCTCCATCCTTTTCCAGATTTGTTTGAACTTTCTATTTGTGTGCTGGAAGTTATCCAATTTCTCATATCTGTTCAACCTGCATTCTTTTTCTACATGTCCATACTTGTTACAAGAATAACATCTCATGTGTCTAGAGAAATAAGCATAAGAATCATAATGAGTATTTCTAATCTTCCTCCTTTTACTATCAGCTGCTTTATGTCCATACTTGTTACATGAAAAACAATATCCCTTGAAGAAACCAGAGTACCTTTCTATGTAGGAACTGTTTGATTGAGGCTGAAATGATCTGCTCCTGCAATTTGATGCAACATGCCCATAATTATGACATTTAAAGCATTCAACTTTATTGACTGATTTCCTTTGAGATTTCATCATTGTTGGTTGACCTTTGTTTCTTTCAACACTTCAAGTTTTGCATTGACATCCTCTGAATTTTTAGCACTTTCTTGTGAGCTAGATTCTCCTTTAACAGTTTCATGGAAACCAAGACCAAGTTTGATAGCAGGAGACCTTTGATTACTCAGAATATTGTCCAAAATGTTAGTACTATCTTGAAACCTCAAAAGCTTAACCTTTTCTTCTAATTTACCTTTGAGAATTTTTACCTCAACCTCCAAGGCTTGACATTGCTTCATCAAGCTTTCTTCTTTCCTTCTTCCATCTTCTACTTGATCCTTCAGATTTAGAATCTCTTCTTTCTACCAATTTTCGTTTTCTTCACATTTTTGTTGCAGCTCTTCATTCTTCTTATTTGATTTTTCCAGATCTTCTTTGAGAGAGATGATTTCTGCTTCAAGGCCTTCCTTTTCAAATGGTTGTAGAGGTTCCTCATTCTTCTTACTTGATGCTTCAAGATCTTCTTGCAGAGAGATGATTGCAGCTTCAAGTCCTTCATTCTTCTTGCTTGATTTTTCGAGATCTGCATTTAGATCGTTGATTTCTGCTTCTAGTCCTTTAATTCGATTGGATGCATAAGTATGAAACCTTTGATACTTGTCCACCCGTCCATTCAGCATTTCTATTTGTTCTTTCATTTGAGAGATCATCTCTTTGTAGATAGAATCTTTCTTATCAATTTCCTTTTGTTGTTCTTCAACTTTGATCTTGATAGCTTCTTCTAGATCCACAACTTTACTTTCACTATCTTCACTATTGTTTGCACAGAGAAGAGTATTACAAGGACCCCAATCACTATCTGATTCATCTTCTTCAATTTCTGCTATACAAGTTTTCTGAGATAGCTTCTTGTTTCGAGTAGCCTTCTTCTTTTGCTTCTTTGCCATGAGTACTTTCAGATCATGGTCAGAATCTTCTTCATCTTCACTGGACACTTCATCATCATATTCATTTGCATAATAAATCTTCCTCTTTTCAAATTATTTCCCTTTACCATGTTTTTCTCTATAAGGACATTTAGCAGCATAGTGACCAACTTTTCCACACTCAAAACATTTGAAAGGAAGCTTACCTTTGAATCTTCCAGTTCCTAGTTGGAGTTTTCTCACGAAATTAGCTTCTTCTTAATCGGATATATAGCTGGATTCTTTGACAACTTCCTTTTCTTTTCCTCTTGCAGATACCTTAAAAGCAGTTTCTCTGATTTGAGAAGGACCTCCTTGTCTCATTTCAAAGGCAGTCAGAATACCATGTAATTGAACAATAGTAAGAGTTTGTAGATCTTGCCTTTCTTCAATAGCTGAAAATTTAGAGTCAAATTTTGAAGTCAGGGATCTTAAGACTTTTTCCACCAAAGTAGTATCAGTTATGGTTTCACCCAAATTTCTCATTCTATTTACAATATCATCTAGACGAAGAAAGAAAATGGCAATAATTTCATCACTATGCATCCTTAAATTTTCATATTCAATTCTGAGAGTTTGGAGTTTTGCACTTTTTACCTTTGTATCTCCTTCATAGCTCAGAATGATTTTGTCCCATATTTCTTTTGCTGAATGTAGCTGCATCACTTTAGCAAATTCTGATTCAGACATGCTTCCTAATAAGACATTCACCGCTTTGGCATTGATTTCATACTTCTTCCTTTCTGCTGCATCAGTAGGAATACTTGCCGGGTATTGATAACCTTCTTCCACGATTGCCCATACATCTGCACCAAGACTTTGCAGATATGATTTTGTTCGTACCTTCCAGAATATCAGATTGATTCCATTGAATAGAGGTGGCTTTATAGACATTACTCCTTCTTGACTTCCCATTGCGACGGATCTCCTTCAAGCGATCAAGCTTCTGCAGAAGGACCTCCTCTGATACCAATTGTTGGGAAAAATACTGAGAGGGGGGGGTGAATCAGTATTTACTGCATATTCAAAACTTTTTACTTTTTCACTCTCTAAAACCCATATGCTACTTTCCTTTAGTAAACTCGCATATACACGCGGATATCCTTCATACAACTCGCGTATTAGCAGAGATCTAAATATGCAGATATTTATTGACTTAGTTCTTTGCAATATTCATTCATCTGATGTTAAGTTAACAGTAAACATGTGTAGTAACAACAGAACAAGCCATCACACAAAGCATCACACATGAACACCGGGATTTTTAGGTGGAAACCCAAGTCGGGAGAAAACCACCGCTGCAGTTGCTCAGCCTTCAATATTTTATTATAGAGAAAACATCTTACAACATATGTGCTTGCGCAGACTTGACCAGCACGCAGGCACCCACCTGCGCTCGTTTACCAGCCTCTCCTGGAAGGGAGCTCCAACCCCCTGACTCGTTTACCAGCCTCTCCCGGAAGGGAGCTACGACCCCCTGCTCTCGTTTACCAGCCTCACCTGGAAGGGAGCTACAACCCCCTGACTGAAGGCTACAACCCTCAGCACCTCTATGGACCACGTTTCATCAATTTTCACACTAGATCCAAAGCTTCCTTTAGGACACAACTTGCAGGCCACGTTTCATCATATTTTCAGACTGGACCCACTCCATACTTTTAAGCACAGTCAAACATGAAACTGATACATATAACTCACTGACAGATATCAGTAAATCAGCATAACAGATCAGACATTTCTTACCACAGACCTCAGCAAACCCTAGTTTGCATACGCGCTTTCCTTTCTCTGATGTCGCGTATATACGCGCTTCCGTTCACATAAACTAACGTATACCTCTGTACATATTACAGAGCTAATTTTATTGCGCTTTCTCTTCAGCGAAGCCGCGTATATACGCGCTTCCTCTTCGGAGAACTAGCGTATGGATCTTCAGACTTTTATGTCATTGCAATTCTTCACAACAAATACATCACTTCAGATTTTACCCTTTACCTCAGACAGATGTTCGCCTCATCACAGATCTAATCATTTCATAAACAGATCTAGCAAATATAAGTACATTTCATATCTAGATCCCCTTCTTCATCATTGGTGCATCATACATTCAGATCTATCATTCAACTGTAACCCTTTCCATTCAGATATCCTTCAGAGAGAAGTATTCATTCAAGCTCAGACATCTTGCACCCACACTCATGATTTGCACAATGAATTTATTCTCTTTATATAGGTTTACCCTTTTTCAATACCATGAGCCAAAACTACATTACATCCGATGGTATTCCTGGACGGGGTCATTTAAACGAATCATTACCCAATACAATGGGTCAATACCATGGTGGTTACCCCTGGTTTTGCACTTTATGAGCGCTTTTGCCCATACGCGACATGGAACGATTTTTCCCGCGTGCATACGCGACTTCTCCTAGACAGATCTGCGTATGCCTTGAGACATACTCTTTTCACCATAGATTTAGCACATGCTGAATTCCTTTCTTCATTGCCTTCTGTACTCACTGTAGATACATCAGATTTAGTCTATCAACATATTCTATCCAGCACAACTTCATCAAGTAAGTTGTCATCATCTTCATCAAGTGGGTTGCCTTTCAAGGACAACACTCAGCATCATATTGTCAAAAAACATCATATCTCATCAGATTTACATCATTTACCAAGACCTTCAAGTCAAGACAAACTTCATCAAGTGGTTTGCTATCAAGGACAACACATGTCAACTGTCTCATGTCTTCATCTTCATTCAGTGGGTTGCCATCAAGGACAACACTCTGCATCATATTGACAACAACCCTAAAAAAATTAGAGCCATTAAGGAATGGAAAGTCCCCACAACCATAAAGCAGTTGCGAGGATTTCTCGGGTTAACAGGGTATTATCACAAGTTTGTTAAGAATTATGGGAGAATAGCAGCACCTCTAACAACATTATTGAAGAAAGATGCATTTTCATGGACTCCCGAAGCAACTAAGGCCTTTGAACATCTTAAAGAGGCAATGTGCCTAGCACCGGTCTTAGCTACGCCAGACTTCACAAAAACCTTTATTGTGGAATGTGATGCCTCAGGAAATGGAATTGGTGCGGTTTTAATGCAGGAAGGAAGACCTATTGCTTTTGAAAGTCGTCCAATCAAAGGAAAGTATTTACAGAAACCTATTATGAGAAGTAAATGCTAGCAATACTGCATGCACTAAAGAAATGGCGAACTTACTTAATGGGAAGACACTTCAAGGTAAAAACTGATCATGATAGTCTTAAACACTTTTTGGAACAATGACTATCATCAGAAGAGCAGCAAAAATGGGTCACAAAGATGTTGGGTTATGACTTTGAAATAATATACAAAAAAGGAAAGCTTAATGTTGTTGCCGATGCATTCTCAAGAAAGAATGAAGAGGTGGAAGCATTGCTTTGTGCCATTTCTATTATCCAACCAGATTGGATAACCGAAGCAAGAGATGAATGGAAGAAGGAAAAAGATGTATGGACACTCATTCAAAAGTTGCAGCAAGATCCTAGTACATCTGATACATTTAGTTGGAAAAATGACTCCTTATGGTACAAAGATCGCTTATATCTTTGTAAGAATTCCCAACTAAAACAAAAGATTCTTCTGGAATTGCACACTTCTCCTTTAGTAGGACACTCAGGATTTTTAAAAACTTACCACATGGTGAAGAAAGAATTTTTTTGAGATGGACTTAAATCTGATATTAAAAAGTTTGTGGCGGAATGTTTGGTTTGCCAACAGAATAAAGTGGAAACAATTAAGACCCCGAGACTTCTACAACCTTTATCCATTCCAAGTCAACGTTGGGAGGAGATTTCAATGGATTTTATCACAGGTTTACCTAAGTCTGAAGGAAAGAGTGTCATCATGGTGGTAGTTGATAGACTTACCAAGTATGCACACTTTTGTGCATTATCTCATCCATTTAAAGCAAGTGCAGTTGCTACTACATTTATGGATAGAATTCAAAAGCTACATGGAAGCCCAAGGGTTATTGTGAGCGACAGAGATCCCATTTTTACTGGAAATTTTTGGATGGAGTTATTTTCTTGTTTGGGTACTCAATTAGCTCATAGCTCATCTTATCATCCTCAATCTGATGGTCAAAGTGAGATAGTAAATAAATGTTTGGAAGGATATATTCGTTGTTTTGTGTCTGATAAACAAACACAATGGGTCAAGTGGTTACCTCTTGCTGAATGGTGGTATAACACTTCCTTCCATACTGCAGCAAAAATGACCCCATTTATGGCACTTTATGGATATCATCCACCATCGATCACATCATCTTTAAGGGAAAATTCGAAGGTTCAAGCAGTGGAAGGTCACATCGAGCATCAGCAAGAAGTTCTCCAACTCTTAAAGGATAACCTGAATTTGGCACAAAATCGAATGAAACAACAGGCAGATCAACATCGCAGCGAGAGAAGTTTTGATGTAGGAGATTGAGTATTTTTACGGCTACAACCATACAAACAAATGTCCCTCAAGCAAGCTAAGAAGGATAATAAATTATCGCCAAAGTACTATGGTCCTTACAAGGTGTTACAAAATATTGGTACTATGGCATACAAATTGGAGCTTCCTGCTTCTTCGCGAGTGCATCCAGTTTTCCATGTTTCATGCTTAAAGAAGGTTATAGGTGAAAATCTTTCAGTTCAAACAATATTGCCAGAACTTGATGAGGAAGGAAAAATCATATTGGAACCTGAAGCGGTCATGGAAACAAGAACTCGACAGCTACGGAATCGATCAATTTCAGAGTATCTCATCAAGTGGAAGAACTTACCCACTGAAGATACTACATGGGAGGATGAGAATTTTATACAGAAGCACCCAGAGCTACTCAAGCGTTGAGGACAACACTTTTTTGAAGGAGAGGGGCATGTAAGGTCTCTATATCACTAGTATAGTCCCTTATTATTGTTAGTGTAAACCCCTTATTGTTATTATTGTACCCTTGTAACCCCCATTTTGTTATTATTGTGCCCTTAAATCATTATTGTTAGGTCGTCTAGGATTACATTGCGGCCCACTAGGATTACATTATGGCCCCATGTACTCCTATATATAGAAAGGAGGTTTTGTAAATTGTATCATCCAAGAATTGTTCATTTATGCAATGTATTGGAGGTTGCCCCCTCGAAGTGGCTCATTTCTAAGGCGTTTATATCTCTTTTCTTCTCTTTTTGGAGCTGGTTACACAACAATGACATAGAGATTAAACCAACCAAGCTCATAAAAGGACAAGGTTTAGCCAGATTGATGGCTGAATCCAATTGTAATGCTTTGGATATAAATTTTATTGCCTATATTGATGACCAGGAAGACATGTCGACTCCATTGATCAGTGAAGCCTTTCTAGACTCACCATGGTACTCATATATTATCTTTGTACTTACAAATTTACAAGCTCCTCGTGGATTAACTAGAACTAAAGCTAGATTCATCAAAATTAAAGCAATGAGATATTGTATTCTAGATAATATGCTTTATTGGAAAGAACAAAGTGGGATATTAGTGAACTATATACTGAAATCAGAAGCTGACAAAATTCTTGGAGAATTTCATGTAGGTGATTGTGGAGGAAACTTATACTAGAAAATTACAACAGATAATATTCTTAGAGTTGGTTTCTACTGGCCTTCATTATTTTCTGATGTGAAAAAATTTGTTACTTCATGTCACAAATGTCGGATTTTCGAAGGAAAAATGAAGTTGTTACCTTTACCACTCAAACCTATTTCTACTAAGATGCCTTTTAAACAATGGGGTTTAGACTTCATTGGAGAAATTCACCCTCCATCCTCTGGCCAACATAAATGGATATTGACTGCCACATATTATTTCACCAAGTAGATCGAGGCCATCCTAAACAGACAAGCCACTGACTCAGTCATTATGTCTTTCCTAGAAAACAACATTTTATCTAGATTTGGATGCCCACAGAAAATTATTACTGATAATGCAGCTGCATTTAAATCTAATAAAATGATTGACTTTTATCACAAGTACCATATAACCCTAGGCCATTCTACTGTTTATTACCCTTAGGGTAATGGCCTAGCTGAATCTTCAAATAAAATCCTTGTGAGTATCATCAAAAAACTACTTGAAGAAAATAAGAAAACTTGGAACAAAAAGTTAGTTTATGCCTTATGGGCAGATAGACTTACTACCAAGAAGTTTATTGGAACATCTCCTTATAAGATTGTATATGGGATGGATGCAGTTTTCCCATCATCTTTAGGTGTTCCAGTAATGAAAATTATCCAAGAATCACAATTAGAACTCAATGATATACAGAGAAGGATAAATCAAACTATTCTTCTTCAACAGACAAGGGAAGAAGTATATGAAAAATCTCAAGTCATTCAAGAGAAAATCAAGAAAATCTTTGATAAAAGAACTAAACAAGATGACTTTTCCATAAGAGATAAAGTGTTAAAATGGGATTCCAGGAGAGAAGAAAAAGGAAAGCATGGAAATTTTGACTTTCCATGGAAGGGGCCTTATGTCATTTATGGGTACAGAGGTAACAATGCATTTTTTATCAGGAATCTGGATGGAATAGACATTCCAGAAGGACGAATGAATGGTAGAATGCTCAAACACTACTATTTCTCTAAGTTAACTAATAGTTAGTCCTAATTTCCTTTTATATCATTTTAAATATCCATTGCAGTTTGTAGATTGGATTGGATGTTTTATTTCCAAAGTTGAAGCCTGGAGTGAAAGCCCTAAGCTTTGAAGAGTAAAATGTCATAAGTATGAGTTTTTGCAGAAATCATAAGACAGTTATAAAATCATCATGGTCAGAATGGAAGGCTACTGATCTTAGAGTTCTTGACATTTCACCAGGAAATTCTATCCCCATGTGAAGCCGCTATTAGGGTCCTATAAGTATAGGATTCATAATTTGGAATTGACTTATGATAGTCTTGTAAATATGTACATACCTTGCTTTCTGCAAGTTTTTTTCCCATATTTTGTAAAAAATAAAAAAAATAGAAAATAAAAAAGAGGGTAAAGTCCTAAAAGAAAAATCAAAGGACTTAGAAAAAATAATATACCCCAAAGAAAAAGAAATAAAACATGAAAGTGTGCAAGTCCAAATTCCACTACTTTTTTCTTTGTTACTGATGATTATGGCAGAGTGTCAATAAATGCCATAATCCATAATGAGTTGAACTGCTTAATCTTGATTTATCATGTTTCAATTTTATTGTTGTAGAATAGTGAATAAAGATTAGTCAGACAGTTTAATCCTAACTAATTAATAGATAGGTAGAGAATAAAGAGGAGCTCATCAGTTTAATCTAAGCCCTCGGATGATATAAGGTAGATTAAGATAGTTTTTATTGCTTTCAAAAGAATAAAATGTTCAAGGTTTCTAACTCAAATGCCCCTGCAAAATGGAAGAAAAAATGTTAGATTAAAAGTTGGGTAGGTAGAAAGAAGTGGGAGAATCATGTAAATACTTTTCATCATGGAAAAAATAACTAATTTCCCCTCCCCTATAGCTATTCTGCATTCTAAACTTCCAGTCAAAGAGGCTCAAAGCATTTCTCTGACTTCTGTTGGGACCGGACCCAAGGCTCAATGACTGTTAAGTTAAAAGTGTTGAATTCCTATAATAATCCCTAATTATCATCATTTACCCTACATTCATCTATTTTCACTTCAAGTTCATAAGTAAAACCTTTTTACTTAATGAAAAGAAAATCCCCTCTTGATTAATTTCCTTCATTCATAAAAACAAAAAAACCCTCCAAAAATATTATATTCTAGGTCAAAGTGGTCAAAATATAAATGATAAAGCTTTGCTTTTCGCATCATCACTTTACTTAGTTATAGAAATATATTTTGGTGTTTTTCATTGTCCTTGGTCATATTAACTTCTAATTTATCTATTAAATCTCTAAAAACATACCTTATCCTATTATTTTAGTTCCTTTTATTTAATTATCCCCAAAATCCACTATTATAAGCTTTTTTGCCAAAGTTAAGTATCCACATGTTTAAATAAAAACCCCAATTACACCCCCTTTGGCATAAAACTAACATTATATAAATATCCTGCCCCTATGGTTTATTAAACCATTTGACAGGTTTGCTCAATACCGTTTACTGCCCAAACACAGCACGAAACCCATCGAAGGTTTTTCACGTTCATAAAATAAAAACCACTCCCGCTAGTGATTTGACTCGTAGTTATTGCGGTTTTTTAAGATTTATAATAAGGATTAAAACATTTATTATACATTTTATTGATGTATTTGTGCATTCCCGACTGTGAAAAGCCGCCCAACTGTACAAAAAATCCTTTTGTGCAAATTATTGACCTTTAGCCAGAGAAAAAACCCGATTTCAACCGCTGTTCCACTATTTGAAGACTATTTAAAGCTATTTTCTGCATCAGTGATTCAGACCAATCCGCAGGAACCATCAAAGCTTCAGAAACCCTTCTCAAAGCATCAAGATACCTGTAAATAAGGTATTTTCCCGAATTTGGCCTGCAATTTCACAATTTCGAACGCCAATTGAACCAATTAAGATACAAAGAGTTAAATTGCCAATCCTGGTGTGTCAAAAACCTTGAAAAAAGAGGGCAAACCCTTGCAATTTTTTCCCAGAAATTGCTGTTTGCTGAAAACCTCATTTTTAAGCCAATTTCTCATTCCAAGACTCTTAAAAGACAAATTCCATGGTTCAATTTTTTTTTAAACCTACAGAATACCTTAAAAACCCCTTTTTTCAGTCCCAGTCATTCAGAAAACCCGTGTTTTCTGTCTCAAACTATTTCCCGTGTCCTAAAAATTCCTAATTGAGCATTGAATTGCCCATTGCTATCATCTTTGCCTACAAAAATTTCTAAATTACCCTTTTTTTCAAACAAATTAACTATTGCAAACAATCTAATCTTGCTTTAGTTAACTCAAAATGACAAAAAATAAAATCAAACCTAAGGCTGGAGGATCCAAACCTGTTAAGCCTGAAGGATCCAAACCTCCCAAGATTGAAGCAGCAAAAGCCCCAAAGTCTACTCCTGCTATCACTACTAAGACCACTGTGACTGTTAATCCTCTTCAACCTCCAGTGTCCAATGAAGAAGTTATCCCTTTAGTTGACTTGGATTACAAAATTGTACACCCTCTAGTAGAATTCAATCTATTAGAAGTTCACAACTGGTGTTATGAGAAGTTACTAGACAAAGAAGAAATTCCTCTTTGGGACACAAATTTACCCAAATATGTAGTCCCAATAACACATCCTGGTCAAGACCCGATAAGACTATGCCAGAAGTATTATGTCCCAGACCAAAGATCAATTGTGAATAATGACAGGGAAATCCTTTTTTTTTAAATCTCTGCAAAGTCAATCAATGAAATGTTGCAGTTACAGTTTGACCCTAGGGCAGTCCCATTATCCATTGAAGCATTGACTCAATTATATTTAGGGTTATATTTCCCTAAAAGATTCATGATTTTTCAGAACTTCATTCCTAGTCATGTGGACATCCCAAAGTTGAATCCTCCCTATTCCACTTCTAAGTTTCCAGAGGTTTCTAGGCATGTTATTTCAATGTTATCCTTCATCTTAGGATACTTCACTGATGATTTTACTGATGAGTCCATCCTTGGATTTTTATCCACTTTATCCCCTGGTGAGCCTCCTGTTGTGATCTTTTATTTTTCCAGGTTTATTGCTGATTCCATACACCATCAATTGACAAAGTTACCCACTGAAGGGGTATTTAGGTATTCTTCCTATTTATTTCATTTATTCTTACACTGAAGGGGTATTTAGGTATTCTTCCTATTTATTTCATTTATTCTTATTCTCTCAGGTAGACCAATTTCCTATAGAATTGCAGAAAATGAATGTAGAGGGCCAACTTCTATCAGTTGTTTTCTGGACATCATTATTGAGAAAGGAAGGAAATGAATACAACTACATAGATTTCACAGATTTGTTTATCAGGCCAGCTATGAATTTACTGCATAAATTAGAACAACGTAGGATAAATGAGGAGATGAAAAGGATATTACAGTTGTCAGAGCAATGTAAAATGGGAGATTGGTACTTGTATGAGAAGCACACTGAATTAAGAATCTTTGGAACCAATATACTTCCATATAAGTTACCTAAGTTTTTAACTCTCAAAGTCTTTGCTCTAGAATATTTAGGGCAGGTTTTGAATGCTGATGCCATCAATTTCATGGCATCCAAAAAGAAGACCCAGTTTAAACAAAAAAATCAGATTGGTCCATTCATAGTAAAAAACAGGGATGCTGAGAAAGAGATAGAAAAGAGATTATTAGAGCTGAAATTCCAAGTGAGTTTCCCTTGGAATTATGACCCCAAAGGTCTTTAACAAGCATAAGAGTAAAGTGTAAACTACCTCCTTTTTTACATGAGTCAAAGCCTGATATTTAAAAGTTTTCTAATCAGGAAGAATGGGAAGAAATTACATTGGTTGATTTAACTGCAAATACACAGCCAACAGAAAAAGTGGATACCACACTTACTGTAGTAACTTCTAAACAACAAGATTATTCAAACAAAAGAAGTAGAGATGAGGGTGCCTATACAACAGAAACTACTTCAGATACTAAGTTCAAACTCATCTACAATAAAAGGCTAAGATTTGGTTCCATAGGCAAAGAAAAACTTATTGAAGTTGAAGAGGAACTAGAGGTCAGTAATGATGAGGCCACTACAATAATTAAAGAGACTTTGATAGAGATTGAAAAATAACAAGCAACATCCAAAGGAAAGGAGACCCAAGTGATTGAACAACAGGTGAATATGGAAACTTCTTCTTCTCAAACAGTAGAAGAAAAAGATTTGGATATTAAGGACAGATATAAACATATTAAACAAAGAAGTGAGGAATTTAAAAGTGAGATTTATTCTCAATTTCTCAAGCAGAAGCTAGGAAATCATGATAGATTGCTTACTACATTTGATTATTCTTCAAATAAAATGATCATGTCCTATATACAACCTACTACTTCAACTCCAAAAACAACGACTGACTACAAAAATATGGAATTTGAAGTAGATACTAAAAAGGTACATGAGTTGGATCAGATAGAATTCCACCGACATAGCTCTGAGATGCTATATTCCAATGTAGTGACAAAGTCCATGAGTGTAACAAATTTTCAAAATACTATTATCAACCTGCAAGATCAGATGAAACTTGATAAAGGCTCCTTATATGCAAAATATCTAAGGATCAAGGACTTAGAAGATTTGATTCTACAAATAGGAGTTGACCCATCGAATATACAAGTTACTGAAGTATTAATAAAAAATAAAATGATGATATTGCTACTTTGAGGAAACAGTTAAAAATTCCTCAAAGTGAGCACCCACAGAGTAAGGAAATACTTCAAGAATATAAAGAGAAAGAATATATGATGCAGTTGATCGTAAAGCTTGCTGCTCAAATCAAGGATATGGAAAGCCAATTGGATATATAGATGAGAGAAAAAGAAACTGTGAAGGAAATTGATACTTCCACCATTCCCACAATTATACCTATTATTACAGGTTCTATTCCTTCTACATTGGGAGAAAAGTTAGCACCCAAAGAGCCACTGGAAACTGCAGTGTCAGTGCAATCAGCTACTACTTCCAATACTGAATCCTCAACATCATAGGTGCAGTAGAAAAATGATGCAGGGAAAATTGTCAAAGAAATGGAAGAAATGACATTGAAAACCAATGAAATTAACAATTTGAAGAAAAATATTAAGAATATGGAGGTATCTAACAAATCATCCTTGATTAATGCCAATAATTATGAACAAAAAGCCAAAAGACTTGAAGAGTAGCTCAGAAGCCTTCAAAAGGATTTGAGTTTCACCACACAAATTTCTTACAATATAAATCACCTATGGACCAACATTAATGAGGCGATACATCTTCAATGGTCATCAATTCAGATAATATATGAACAAAGAAACCTCCTTCTAGCAGCTCAAGGTGAAATACAAAGGACAACATAAGAATTAACAAATAAACCAGCACAGTCACTAAAGCTAATTAATTTCTTAAACAGTAAGAACAGGACTGAGCTAGAAGAATTGAAGATACAAAACAGGACAGAGACTATACTGCAAATCAAGAAAGTATTGACAAAGAAAACCCTGATGAATAACTTGAAAGAAAAATGTGATGCTATGAATTTTTCCATTACCAAGTTTTTTTCAAAATATACTATACTAAGACAAGCAGGTATTCCATACATCTATGTATTCAATGATAAATTGATGGACCAAAAGGAATATGATAAAAAGATAAGGGACCATGCCAAAGAACAGGTGAATAAGAAACTTCCACAGGGATCTCCAACAGGGAAAGTTGTCCTCCAATACATTGAAGATTTGTTCTTCCTTCAGAATGAAATCAAACATTTGTTTGTAATTAAGCCAAATTTTTCTAAATACACTGAGGCAGATGAGAACTACAAAAAATTGAAAAGTACGAAGATACCAGATGCTGAACAATGGCAAAATTTTACAGATTTATCATAGCAACATAGAAGCAAACAGTGAAAGAGAGTGCAGATGAAGCAGTTAGTTTGAAAAGGAAACACATAAAACAATATTTTATTCTAGTTTTTTCTTGCTGAAAAGTCTCTTTTTACAGCAGTTAGAGGTCAAAATATCAGGTTAAAGAGTATCAGGGTGAAAAATCAGAGTCAAAGTGTATCAGAGAGGAAACAACAGCTAGATGATTTGACTGTTGTAATTTCCATTTTTATAGCAGTAACCTGATAAATAAACAACGTGAAAGAGTATCAGGAATAAAGTACAATGTCAAAGAGTATCAATGAAGTTATCTTCCAAAAGATATTTTCAAAATTCCAGTAAGCATGGAAAGCTATTCAAACAAACGGTTTTTGTTAGATAAGATAGCTCTATATTTTCTAGATAGAGGACAACTTGCTAAAGGTGTTAAGCAGCTGTCCCTCTTAATGTGTAAAGATATTTTTTATTTCCTAGAGTTATTGCTAGATCTCTCTAGGATATTTGTAATAAAAATTTGTATAAATACTCCAGTTTATGAAGTGTTTAGGGTGGAATAAAATTGCTAAGAACATTATAGACATTTTGCTGGTACGTTGGAGGCTCACATGTGTTGATTTCAAAGAAGTGGTCTAGACAATAGCCAATTGGACTTCATAATTCAGGATTCATGCGATAATTTGAAGAGTAAAGTGCATCTATCTTGTCATTGTTTCCATTATGAGTTACATACAATTTCATATATGTTGTTCAATCTTAATGATTAATTAGGAGAATTACTTCAGGACTAGTGTAAGAACTCCCTGTCTTAACTACTTAATCATTTAAATGTTTTCTACTGATTTCTGGATTTAGGAATTCTTAATTGCTCCTAGTTCCGTTTGACCCCTGCCTCCTTCCTCTTTTTCCAGATCAAAGGATTTTTCATTTCCCTTTATCCCGAAGCAAGATATTTCATCAAAATAATCTATTCAAATCTCTGAGGGTTATCTACCTTGCCTTGAATACATTAACATCCTTTTGGCCTTGCCTTCTAGTTCTGCTTGCTAGATTTGGACTCCATAGCCCAATGGACTAGTAGATCCCTCTTTAATTTGTCTTTAAGTAATCTTATTTTCCACCAAACATTTCAAAACCAAAACCAAATTGAACTATCATAACTAGCCTAAAATATTAAACAAAAAAAAAGTTAAATCATTAAGAGAGAGCCCTCTCTGAAATTTAGGAAGGTTAGATCCTAAATTTCCAAAGTAGGTTTGTGGTTACCCCTAGTTTTCTTAAACTAAAAATTAAAATCCCACAATCTTGAGAAATTACTAGGGTGATAACACGTGTGCCAATTTACTACATCCTGACAGCCTGCCTCCACTGCGCAATCCCTAATGGTCAAGAAACTTTGAATGAATCATTCTAGCCTGCCTTGACTGCAAAATACTCATAGGCTCATCCATTGTGTGTGTGGTTTCATGTGTGCACCCACTAATGTCACAACTGATAGTCAAACTATCCCTTTCACCTACATCTCAACTAGGTCTCCACTGGATCTGACATGCATGTAGTTAACAATAGTAAATATTCAGTTGCATGTGAGACCACTAATTGTGAATTAATTAATAATTAATTCACTGATCTCTCACTAGTGTATCTTCACTTACAACTAGCACAAATGAGTTTAATTCACTTAACTGAGTTAAACTACTTTACAACTCACATAACTACACATCCAACTCTGTTACAACTTTGAATCAGTCAGTTACAACTAAGTCCACTTGCATGTCCCACCAACCAACCTTTGAACTCGAAATTACTTTAGCTAATTGGTTTGCCACTTCAATTAACCGATTCCAAGTTCTCCATGAGAATAGATTAATATTTATTGTCCAACTATTATAAAGGGATAATAATAGCCGACATGCATCTATAAATAGACATGCGATCTATAAATAGAAATCACACATACATATATAAATAGAACATCATCTATAAATATAATTTTCTCACCATCTATAAATAGACATAATCTATAAATAGAATTTTCTCATGCATCTAAAAATAGACCTCCACCTAAAAATAGCCTATGTGGGCCCCACCTAGTGTAGGTGTTTAATTTTCACTAGGATCAAGGATGTTGTTTCTGGATGCCAATTTCACTGTTTCTTGTTGCAAACTTCAACAAAAAACAATCAATAAGAATCAAGGAAAATGCCATCCTAATGTTTAATTGGGGACAAACTTTATATAATGAAAAATGATGAGACTTATAAGATTAATATGGAACTTGCAAGGGAGTATACAGGGAGGTATTTATGTCGTAGAAACAATTCGATGACTCACAAAGGGAGTGGGGAAGGTCGAGCAAAAAACATATTAACACTGCCAATAAACCACATAGCAGGGGGAACGACTACCTTGTGGTTTCCCCCATTAGCTCAAGTAACATGGTGTATTGGAATTTATATGTGGTTGTAGGCCACATTACTCAAATCATTTTGGATTAGTTTTTTGTATAGCAATATTTATATCATATAAAGAAAATTCCACCACTCAAAAATTTGAGGCATATTCTATTTAGTATTGGGCATTGGAATTTTCACAATCCATGTTAGTGAATTAGTGTGATTCACTATCTTTTAAGGTATCAAAAAAACATATGTACGCTTTTCCATCTTGGTGCATTTTAGGCCAATAGAAGTGCCCAAGTGTAATGAGGGTAGTATGATTGTTGGAGGTTGGCATATCAAGAAAAAATGAGAGGTAAGTGATGTAGTGTACGTTAGTTTTTCGTACCCTAGCAAACCAACAATTAGTTTCAAGCATATTGATGTCTAATGAATAAAAGCACTAGCTAGGGTATTAACAAAATTAAATTCAGCAAAGGAAAATTTACCAATGTCAATCACATAGCTGATATATTTTTCCCAATTCGAGTTCTTCATCAAGTTCTGATCTTACTTGGGATCCCTTCAGGGGAAAATGGATCAACTGAGGAATTTCATACAACATTATATTTTTTCTAGCTGATTAAACTCTCCTTGGATAACTTGGATCTCCTTGCTTCCCCATCCTTGGACCCAACACACTCATTGAGAAGCCTCTCTCAATCTTATGTTGCAGTATGGTCTTCTCCTTCTCCCTAGCCTTGATTTTATAACTTCACATTGAGCCAAGTTCCTAACTCTAATCTCCAAAGTGATTTAGAATTGAGATTAGACATCACCTCACTTGAGATCAAGGGATGAGATTAAAACATAATCACTTGTAATATCCCTTTCGGAATAATTTACATATTTTGCCAGAAAAATAATTCAACCAGAATTTCTTCATAAAATTACCATTCAATTTACAAAATATTTTCATGTAAAATTAATCAACATAAGGCATGAAAATAACAACAATGAGCAGAAGGAAATCTCAACTTTATTATAATATATAGAAACTGGGGTTTACATGTTGAATTAAGAAGATAACTAAGATATAATTAACTTCAAGGATCTGTTGCAATGCTGCAAGGTCCCTCCACCAAAACTGAACTAAACTACCACTGCTAAGCTCTCCTATGAATTTTGGATAAATAAACCAAGGGGAGATGGGTGCTCGCCTGATCACTCTAAATCACCTGAGGGTTTTCGTCTTGGGGCTACCAATGGAGTATAGAACCAGGTACCCAACCTCACATACAAGAAGCAATACCAAATCCAAGATTTCCTCTAATGGCCATTCCTCCTCTTTTTATAGATCTGATGGACTCCTCTAGAAGCTCCTATTTTATTATTATTTTAATCATCTAGCACATTTCCCTTAATTAAAATATTCTTTTTTAATGTAGGAAGATGGTCAATTGGCCAGCATGCCTCCTAGAGTAAAAAAAATCACTCCTAGCCATCACATCTTATAGATCTTATTGTTTTGGTTCCAACGAGCTATTACATGAAGGTGATCTGCAAATAATTCCTCCCGAAATGCTACCTTATGCATAATTAATTGAGTTAGGCCCATTAATAACTCAATTTTCTGAAAGTTGTTGAAATGCAATAGAACGAAAGACAAACTGTGCAGATGGTGGAATATACCAAGCAAATGCCATCGGACCTCATAAAAACTCCTCAAAACTCCTCTAAAATCTCTTAGGGGCTGCTAATGATGCCAACCTGCACCGGTGACCTCTTTGCCCCCAACTCTGAAAGTCCATCCTAACCATGTCATATGGAATGCCAGAAAAAGGAACATTACAAATCCTCCACCCTAAGATTTCTTGCCCTCAATCAATCCAAATATGTGGACCAATCTGTTGACCCAATGCAACTGAGACCTAATTCCCATATCCCATACAAACTGCTGGGTGATGTTATGCCTCTAAGTCAACCCATGAGGAACAAACCCATCAATGCCCGGATCCTAGACCAATCTTTGATTGAGCATGTCATCAACAAATCCTCCTAGATCCAATGCCACCAAGAACAACCATCAGTGCTCCACGGCTCCTGTTGTGCTATAAATTTGGCGGAGAATGTTCACTGACTCCGTACCAACTCATCACCTCTCTCCAGTCCAACCCCTGACTCAATCCAATTACAATCATGCTCTCCTGATGCTGGGACGGAATGCTGAACAACTGCCGATCTGTATCCCACTACCAACTGAAACTTGTAGTACCTGTCATGTCTAAGGGTACTCGTTCCACTATTCCCATGACGAGGAAGATCATACCATCAGTAGGATGCCAACTCATGATCTCCCACCAATCTAATGTATGGACACCTGTGTAAGGAGTATCTCTACTAGGCTGATACTAGTCCATGCTCAAATCTTGATGCTTTTCCCGATCAACCAACAAAATTTGTCCAAGAAATCCTGACTCTCTCCCTAGAATGGACCCAGGTCAGCAAGCTATGCTACAAGCCCTATCTATGTACTCTTGGAGAGGGATGCTGCCTGAAAATATTGTAGCTCTTTTGGCCGCCACTACTTCTGCATACACCTCATTTATGGGTAGAATCAAACATGGATGCAATGTTGTGTCCCTAGCGTGATAGGAAACTCCATGATTCTCTAGCCCACCAATCCTCTGCCAAACTTTCTTGCTAGACTCCAACACCTCCTGAGGATAAGTGTCTATAAATACTTCCACCCTACTAGCTATTTGTACAACTATTTGCTCCTCACCAATGGCTGACCCCAAGGGTGGCTTTTTATCCTCCTCCATCACGGGCTCAATGTGATCCTTCGACTGACCCTCCACAAAAAGCTCAACATGCATATTGTGCATATCCTCCTCCTCAAATGACTCATGCTCCACTATTTAATGGTCAAGTTGAATCATCACATGACTCATCATACTGAATGTCTCCCATAGGGTCTACTGACATCTCACCAAACATACTGGAATATAAATCTGGCCTACTTTCCACAACTCTACATAACTGATCATGCTCCCCAAATGCATCCTCGTATGACCCCATGGATAGAAGGAACGCCCTCCTGCTCTACCTCTGCCTAATGATTTTGTAGATACAACAATAAATTTAGGGTGTGGATGATGCTTTTGTAGTTACAACAATCAAATTGAGACGATTTGTATTAAACGATAAAAGGGTTGAGAAGTATTGTATTAGAATGATAATTGTAATACAAACTCCAATGATTCTACAAGCACATGTGGAAGTTAGTTAAAAGGGTCGAGAAGAATTATAGTAGAAAGATAATTGTAATAAAAACTCCAATGATTCTACAAGCGCATGTGGAAGGTATAGTTTTGCAGTAAGTCAAATTGAATTTGTGTTAAACGATAAAAGGGTTATGAAGTATTATATAAGAAAGAGATTTGTAATACAAAAATCACCACATGTGTAAGTTATAGCTTTGTAATAAGTCAAATTGGTTGTGGGTGGTGATGTCGGGTGTTGATATTGAGGGTCATGTTGGTCTTGTAGGGATGTTAGTTAATGTCAAGAAGTTTGTTGAAGATGATCAAATAATATTTGTTAGCTATATGAGAGGTTAAATGTTATTTTGAATAATTTCATCACAACTATGTTGGAAACATAAATTGGAAACCAATTCAACTGTATATTAAGAATTCTGTATATAGTGTACATATAACTACAATAAGAAAACAGTTGATTCAGTTTCCAGGTTCTCTTGGATTCAAATAACTAATCTTTATAACACTCTAACCCAAACTATAATTTTTATGATTAGGTGTCTAACATTGTCTCAATATGAATGGATTTATCAAAGTCCAAGAATGAGAGCTAAAAATGCAAAAATGCATCACAACCAATGGTTGAGTAATCTTTCTGGTAGTTTTTAAGAGAAAACCACAAACAATATTAGAATGTGGGAGAACTCAAGGTCTCAACCAATGATGGTTTAAGTATGACCACCAACTCTAGAGTTATTGTAGCAATTTCTCAAGTAAGCCAATTTTGGAACTATAGTGGATCAATGTATTTGACAAAACAGATTAACATACCCTTTGTTATTCCTCGAACCAGTGCTTTGATACCGTTGTTGGAAACACAAATTGGAAACCAATTCATTTGTATATTAATAATGATGCACATAATGTACATATAAATACAATAAGAAAACCGTTGATTCAATTTCTAGGTTTTCTTGGACTCTAATAACTAATCTCCATAACACACACTAACCCAAACTATAAACCCGAGGATTAGGTGTCTAACATACTACATTGTATAGGAAACCATGCCATGTTATAATTTGTCTCATAAATTCAAGAGGCTATTGTTCATGCCAATATGAAATAAAGAAATGCTAGAATTCCAAATGTTTTTAACTTAATATACACTAAGCATTAATATTAGCCAAGTGAATATGGTTGAGGAAATTATGTCATGTCATGTTTTAAAGTGCACTTCTAGATTTGTGATGTTATTGTCAACCTCCTTAATTTGGAGTAAAGAAGTGAGGATTTTGAATCTTTTACCTTATTAACTGAACATTGGGAAAAAACTAAGTATTTACAATTTAGGTTGGTGTTTTGATAATTTATATAGAATTGATCTTAGCTTCAACTTTCAATAATGATGTGACCTAGAATAATATGAAAAAATACAATATCACTTCTTGTTCTAATGATTATGTATGCATGATTCTCAAGGGGCCCTAACTTCCAAATAAGATCCTTAAAATGCTATTTTTTAAAATAGAACTAGAACTTGTCACAAATTTAATTTAATTTTTGTGCTTTTGTTATGGATTTATTGAAATACAAAGGATATACTAAGTCTCTCAAGCGATTGAGGTTGATAGTTGGAAAAAATTTAAGTGAAGCAGTGTGTTTGGAAACCAAAATAACTTTGAAAGGGTTTATCTTAAAGTTTTGTTTTATAAATTGAGTTTGTCTTTTAAATGTACAAGAATGGGGGTAATTATATATATGGAAGTGGGCAAGGGTGAATTGAGAACTATTAATTGGGGGAAATTATATATATGGAAGTGGGTAAGGGTGTATTGAGAATTATTAATTGCTCGTGACTAAAGGGGGAAAGTTTTTTGCTTATCATGTTGAGACAAAGGACATAGGGGAGACACAATGTCATCAAACATTTTAAAAGAGTTGGGATGGGTTTACTACAAGGGACATTTAAGACAATTTTTTAAAACAATCAACAAGAATCAAAGAAATTTCCATCCTATTGTTTAACTGGGGACAAACTTTATATAATGAAAAATGATGAGACTTCCAAGATTAAGATGGAACTTGAAAGGGAGTATAGAGGAAGGTATTTATGTCGTAGAAACAATTCTATGACTCACAAAGGGAGTCGTGAAGGTCGAGCAACAAACATTTTAACACTGCCAATAAACCACGTAGTAGGGGGAATGGCTACCTTGTGGTTGCCCCAATTAGCACAAGTACCATGGTGTATTGGAATTAAGATGTGGTTGTAGGCCGCATTACTCAAATAATTTTGGATCAATTTTTTGTATAGAAATATTTATATCATATAAAGAAAATTCCACCACTCAAAAATTTGAGGCATATTCAATTTAGTAATGGGCATTGGCATTTTCATAATCCATGTTAGTGAATTAGTATGGTCTCTCAATTTTGTGCTCCTGTATGGTCTTCTCCTTCTCCCTAGCCTTGATATTATAGCTTCACATTGAGCCAAATTCCTAACTCTAATCTCCAAATTGATTTGGAATTGAGATTAGATATCACCTAAATTGAGATCAAGGGATGAGATTAAAACATAATCACTTGTAATATCCCTTTCAGAATATTTTACATATTTTGTCGGAAAACTAATTCAACCAAAATTTCTTCATAAAATTACCATTCAATTTACAGAATATTGTCACGTAAAATTAATCAACATAAGACATTCAAATAACAATAACGAGCAGAAGGAAAACTCAACTTTATTATAATATATAGCCACTAGGGTTTACATGCTAAACTGAGAAAATAACTGAGATAGAATTGACCTCAAGGATCTGCTACAATGTTGCATGGGCCCTCCACCAAAACTGAACTGAACCGCCACTGGTAAACTCTCCTATGAATTCTAGATAAATAAACTAGGGGGAGATGGGTGCTCACCCGATCTCTCTAAATCACTTGAGGGTTTTCGTCCTGGGGCTACCAATGTGGTAGAGAACTGGGTACTCAACCTCAAATACAAGAAGAAATACCAAATCCAAGATTTCCTCTAATGACCCTTCCTCCTCTTTTTATAGATCTGATGGACTCCTCTAGAAGCTCCTATTTTATTATTATTTTAATCATCAAGCACATTTCCATTAATTAAAATATTCTTTTTTTAATGTGGGAAAATGGTCAATTGGCTACCATGCCTCCTCAAGTCACAGAAAATCACTCCTAGACATCCCATCCTGTAGATCTTATTGTTTTGGTTCCAACGAGATATTACACGAAGGTGTTCTGTGAAGAATTCCTCCCGAAATGCCACCTTAGGCATAATTAATTGAGTTAGGCCCATTTATAACTCAATTTTCTGAAACTTGTCAGAATGCAATAGAATGAAAGGAAAACTATGCAGATAGTGGAATATACCAAGTGAATGCCATCGAACCTCATAAGGACTTCTCAAAACTCCTCCAAAAGCTCCCAGGGCCCGTTGATGACGCCAACCTGCACCTGTGACCTATTTTCCCCCAACTATGAAAGTCCATCCTAACCATGTCATATGGAATACCAGAAAAATGAACATTACAAATCCTCCACCCTAAGTTTTCTTGCCCTCAAGCAATCCAAATATGTGGACCAATCTGTTGGCCCAATGAAACTGAGACCTTATTCACATATCCCATACAAAATATTGGGTGATGTTATGCCTCTAAGTCAACCCACGAGGAACAAACCCATCAATGCCCAGATCCCAGGCCAATCCTTGACTAAGCTTGTCATCAAAAAATCCTCCTGGATCCCAATGCCACTAAGAAAAACCATCAGTGCTCCATGGCTCCTGCTGTGCTATAACTCTGGCGGATAATGTTGGCCCACTGACTCCGTACCAACTCATCACCTCTCTCCAGTCCAACCCCTGACTCAATCCAATGCTAATCATGCTCTCTTGATGCTGGGACAAAATGCTAAACAACTGTCGATCTGTATCCCACTACCAACTGAAACCTGTAGTACCCGTCATGTCTAAGGTTACCCACTCCACTATTACCCTGACTAAGAAGATCGTACCATCAGTAGGATATAAACTGATGATCTCCCACCAATCTAATGTATGGAAACTTGTGTAAGGAGTATCACTACTAGGTTAATACTGGTCCATGCTCAACTCCTATTTCTTTGCCTGATCAACCAAAAAAATTTGTCCAAGAAATCTTGACTCTCTCCCTAGAATGGACCGTGGTGGTAAAGCTATGTTGCAAGCACTATCTATGTACTCTTGGAGAGGGGTGCTACCTGGAAATATTGTAGCTGTTCTGGTCGCCACTACTTCTGCTTACACCTCGTCGATGTGTAGACCCAAATATGGATGCAATTTTGTCTCCCTCGCCTGATAGGAAACTCCGCGCTCCTCTAGCCCACCAATCCTCTGCCAAACTGTCTTGCTAGACTCCAACACCTCCTGAGGACGAGTGTCTATAAATACTTCCACCCTACTAAGTATCTGTACATATGTATGCTCCTCACCAATGGTAGACCCCAGGGGTGGCTTCTCATCCTCCTCCACCATGAGCTCAATGTGATCCTCCGACTGGACGTCCACAAAAGGCTTAACATGCATATTGTGCATATCCTCCTCCTCAAATAACTCATGCTCAAATATATGCTTCTCATGTTGAATCATCACATGAATCATCATCTCGAATGTCTCCCATAGGGTCTATTGGCATCTCACCAAACATACTGGAATATAAATTTGGCCTACTGTCCACAACTCCGCATAACTGCTCATGCTCCCCAGAGGCATCCTCATATGACCCCATGGAATCATCCAAAGAAGAGTCCTCATCCCGACATATAGAAAAAACACCCTCCTGCTCTACCTCTGCCTGATGATTTTCTAGTTACAATAATCAATTTAGGGTGTGGATGATGGTTTTCTAGTTACAACAATAAAATTGTGATGATTTGTGTTAAATGATAAAAGGGTTGAGAAGTATTATATTAGAAAGATAATTGTAATAGAAACTCCAATGATTCTACAAGCACATGTGAAAGTTAGTTAAAAGGGTTGAGAAGAATTATAGTAGAAAGATAATTGTAATACAATCTCCAATGATTATACAAGCACATGTGGAAGTTACAGTTTCGCAGTAAGTCAAATTGAATTTGTATTAAACGATAAAAGGGTTATGAAGTATTATATCAGAAAGAGAATTGTAATACAAAAATCACCACATGTGGAAGTTATAGCTTTGTAATAAGTCAAATTGGTTGTGGGTGTTGATATTTAGGGTCATGTTGGTGTTGTAGGAATGTTAGTTAATGTCAATAAGTTTGTTGAAGATGGTCAAATAATATTTGTTGGCTATGTGAGAGGTTAAATGTTATTTTTAAAAATTTGATCACAACTATGTTGGAAACATAAATTGGAAACCAATTCAACTGTATATTAAGAATGCTATATATAGTGTACATATAACTACAATAAGAAAACAATTGATTCAGTTTCCAGGTTTTCTTGGATTCTAATAACTAATCTCTATAACACACTAACCCAAACTATAATATTTATGATTAGGTGTCTAACATTCTCCCCTTAATCTGAAGGGATTTATCAAAGTCAAATAATGAGAGCTAAAAATGAAAAAATGCATCACAAGCAATGGTTGAGTAAGATTTATGGTAGTTTTTAAGAGAAAACCACAAACAATATCAAAATGTGGGAGAACTCAAGGTCTCAACCAATGATGGTTTAAGTATGACCACCAACTCTAGAGTTATTGTAGAAATTCCTCAAGCAAAGCAATTTTGAAACTATAGTGGATCATTGTATTCGACAAAGCAGATTAACCTACGCTCTGTTATTCCTCAAACCAACGCTTTGATACCACTATTGGAAACACAAATTTGAAACCAATTCATTTGTATATTAAGAATGATGTACATAGCGTACATATAAATACAATAATAAAACCGTTGATTTAGTTTCTTGTTTCCTAGTTTTCTTGGACTCTAATAACTAATCTCCATAACACACACTAACCCAAACTATAAACCCGAGGATTAGGTGTCTAACATACTACACTGTATAGGAAATCATGCCATGTTATACTTTGTCTCTTAAATTCAAGAGGCTATTGTTCTTTCCAATATGAATTAAAGAAATGCTAGAATTCCAAATGTTTTTAGCTTAATATGTACTAAGCATTAATATTAGTCAAGTGAATATGGTTGAGGAAATTATGTCATGTCATGTTTTAAAGTGCACTTGTAGATTTGTGATGTTATTGTCAACCTCCTTAATTTGGAATAAAGAAGTGAGGATTTTTAATCTTTTACCTTATTAACTAAACATTGGGAAAATACTAAGTATTTACTATTTAGGATGGTGTTTTGAGAATTTATATAGACTTGATCTTAGCTTTAACCTTCAATAATTATGTGACCTAGAATAATATGAAAAAAATACAATATCGCTTGTTTTTCTAATGATTATGTATGCCTTATGCTCAAGGGGCCCTAAATTCCAAATATGATCCTTAAAATGCTAAGTTTTGAAAATAGAACTAGAAATTGTCACAAATTTAATTTAATTTTTGTGCTTTTGTTTATGGATTTATTGAAATCCATAGGATAGACTAAGTCTCTCAAGCCATTGAGGTTGATATTTGGAAAACATATTAAGTGAAGCAGTGTGTTTGGAAACCAAAATAACTTTGAAAGGGTTTATCTTAAAGTTTTGTTTTATAAATTGAGTTTGTCTTTTCAACGTACAAGAATGGGGGCAATTATGTATATGGAAGTGGGCAAGGGTGAATTGAGAACTATTAATTGGGGGAAATTATATATATGGAAGTGGGAAAGGGTGTATTGAGAACTATTAATTTCTCGTGACTAAAGCGGTAAAGTTGTTTGCTTATCATGTTGAGACAAAGGACATAGGGGAGACACAATGTCATCAAACATTTTAAAAGAGTTGGGATGGGTTTACTAGAAGGGACAATTAAGACAATGTTAGAAAACAATCAATTAGAATCAAGGAAACTGCCATCCTAATTTTTAATTGGGGACAAACTTTATATAATGAAAAATGATGAGACTTCCAAGATTAAGATGGAACTTGCAAGGGAGTATAGAGGGAGGTATTTATGTCATAGAAACAATTCTAAGACTCACAAAGGGAGTGGGAAGGTCGATCAACAAACATATTAACACTGCCAATAAACCACGTAGCAGGGGGGATGACTACCTTGTGGTTGCGCCCATTAGCACAAGTACCATGGTGTATTGGAATTTATATGTGGTTGTAGGCCACATAACTCAAATCATTTTGGATTATTTTTTTGTATAGAAATATTTATATCATATAAATAAAATTACACCACTCAAAAATTTGAGGCGTATTCAATTTAGTAATGGGCATTGGCATTTGCATAATCCATGTTAGTGAATTAGCGTGATTCACTATCTTGTAAGGTATCAAAAAACATATGTACGACTTTCCATCTTGGTGCATTTTAGGCCAATAGAAGTGCCTAAGTGTAATGAGGGTAGTATGATTGTTGGAGGTTGGCATAATCTGTGTTAGTGAATTAGTGTGATTCACTATCTTGTAAGGTATAAAAAAACTCATGTACACTTCTCCATCTTGGTGCATTTTAGCCCAATAGAAGTGCCCAAGTGTAATGCAGGTAGTATGATTGTCTGAGAGCTAAGTGATGTAGTGTATGTTAGTTTTTCGTACCCTAGCAAACCGACAATTAGTTTTGAGCATATTTATGTCTAATGAATAAAATCACTAGCTAGGGTATTAACAAAATTAAATTCAGCGAAGGAAAATTTACCAATTTTAATCACATAACAAACATATTTTTACCAATTAGAGTTCTTCATCAAGTTATGAACTTACTTGGGATCCCATGTGGGGAAAATGGCTCAACTGAGGAATTGCATGCAACATTATATTTTCTATAGCTGAATAAACCCTCCTTGGATAACTTGGATCTCCTTGCTTCCCCATCCTTGGACCCAACACACTTCTTGAAAAGCCTCTCTCAATCTTGTGTTGCTGTATGGTCTTCTCCTTCTCCATAGCCTTGATTTTTTGACTTCACATTGAGAAAAATACCTAACTCTAATATCCAAAGTGATTTAGGATTGAGATTAGATATCACCTGACTTGTGATCAAGGGATGAGATTAAAAAATAATTACTTTTAATATCCCTTTCGAAATATTTTACATATTTTGTCGGAAAACTAATTCAACTAGAATTTCTTCATAAAATTACCATTCAATTTACAGAATATTGTCATGTAAAATTAATCAACATAAGACATGCAAATAACAATAATAAGCAGAAGGAAATCTCAACTTTATTATAATATATAGAAACTGGGGTTTACATGCTGAACTGAGAAAATAGCTGAGATAACTGAGATAAAATTGACCTCAAGGATCTGCTGTAATGCTGCACGGGCCCTCCACCAAAACCGAACTGAACTTCCACTGCTAAGCTCTCCTGTGAATTTTGCATAAATAAACCAAGGGGATATGGGTGCTCGCCTATTCTCTCTAAATTACTCGAGGGTTTTCATCCTGGGGCTACCAACGGAGTAGAGAACCAGGTAGTCAACCTCACATACAAGAAGCAATACCAAATCCAAGATTTCCTCTAATGTCCCTTCCTCATCTTTTTATAGATCTGATGGAATCCTCTAGAAGCTCCTATTTTATTATTATTTTAATCATCGAGCACATTTCCCTTAATTAAAATATTCTTTTTTAATGTGGGAAAATGGGCAATTGGCCACCATGCCTCCTCAAGTCACAAAAAATTCACTCCCAGCCATCCCATCTTGTAGATATTATTGTTTTGGTTCCAATGAGCTATTACACGAAGGTGTTCTGCCAAGAATTCCTCCCGAAATGCCACCTTAGGCATAATTAATTGAGTTAGGCCCATTAATAGCTCAATTTTATGAAAGTTGTCATAATGAAATGGAACGAATTTCAAACTATGCGGATGGTGGAATATACCAAGCGAATTCGATCGGACCTCATAATAACTCCTCAAAACTCCTCCAAAAGCTCCCAGGGCCCGCTAATGACGCCAACCTGCACTTGTGACTTGTTCGCCCCCAACTCTGAAAGTCCATCCTACCCATGTCATATGGAATACTAGAAAAAGGAACATTACAAATATTCCACCCCAAGATTTCTTGCCCTCAAGAAATCCAAATATGTGGACCAATCTATTGGCACAATGTAACTGACACCTAATTCCCATAACCCATACAAACTGCTGGGTGATTTTATGCCTCTAAGTCAACCCACGAGGAAAAAACCCATCAATGCCCGAATCCCAGACCAATCTCTGACTGGGCATGTCATCTAAAAAATCTCCTGGATCATAATTCCACCAAGAACAACCATCAGTGCTCCACGACTCCTGCTGTGCTATAACTCTGGCGGAGAATGTTGGCCCATTGACTCTGTACCAACTCATCACCTCTCTCTAGTCCAACCCTTGACTCAATCCAATGCTAATCATGCTCTCTTGATGCCAGGATGTAATGCTGAACAACTAACGATCTGTATCCCACTACAAACTGAAACCTGCAGTACCCGTCATGTCTAAGGGTACCCTCTCCACTATTCCCTTAACTAAGAAGATCACACCATCAATAGGATACAAATTCATGATCTCCCACCAATCATATGTATGGACACCTGTGTAAGGATTATCTCTACTAGGCTGATACTGGTCCATGCTCAATTCCTGATGCTTTGCTCGATCAGCCAACAATTTTTTTCCAAGAAATCCTGACTCTCTCCCTAGAATGGACCTAGGTGGGAAAGCTATGCTACAATACCTATCTATGTTCTCTTGGAGAGGGATGCCACCTGAAAATATTATAGCTCTTCTGGCCGCCACTACTTCTGGTTACACCTCATCGATGGGTAGAACCAAATATGGATGCAATGTTGTCTCCCTCGCCTGATAGGAAAATCCATGCTCCTCTAGCCCACCAATCCTCTGCAAAATTGTCGTGCTAGACTCCAACACCTCCTGAGGACAAGTGTTTATAAATACTTCCACCCTACTAGCTATCTATACATCTGTCTGCTCCTCACCAATGGCTGAACCCAAGGGTGGTTGCTCATCCTCCTCCATCACGGGCTCAATGTGATCCTCCAACTAGCCCTCCAAAAAAGGCTCAACATGCATACAGTGCATATCATTCTCCTCAACTGACTCATGCTCCACTATATGCTGCTCATGTTGAATAATCACACGAATCATCATCCCGAATGTCTCCCATAGGGTCTACTGGCTTCTCACCAAACATAGTGGAATATAAATATGGTTTAATGTCCACAACTCCGCATAACTACTCATGTTCCCCAGAGGCATACTCATATGACCCCATGGACTCATCCAAAGAAGAGTCCTTATCCTGACATACAGAAGGAACACCCTCCTGCTGATCAGGAGCTCAGGACCAAGTGTCGTAAAATGGTCAAAAATGAAAGTGCTCAGAACTAGTTTGAACCTGAACGACCGGATAGAGCTCGTCTTCCTGATTCCGGCGCCGCGAACGGTTCGAAAAATGGTCTCCGTATGCAAAAGTTATTCAAGTTCAAAGTTTTCTCAATTTCCATTAAAAAATGGCAAATTTGACTTTGGGAAAATTTTATTAAAAAAAGAATATTCCACAGAATATTCTGGGAATATTCCGTGGAATATTCCACAGAATATTCTGGGGAATATTCCCTTGGCAGCCAATCAGGAGGCGCCACGTGGCTAGCCCGGAGGCCGCCACGTGGGCCCCGACGTGGAGTTAAAATGGCGTGTTATAAAATTTTTATGGGTCGCGGGCCGGATTTGAACCATGGTCGGAGCTATGTTAACCAACGGACTTTACCAACGCACCACACGTTTGGTTCTTGTTATATGGTGCGGATGAGTTATTGTTAAGGTTTGTTGAAGGTTTGGGCGGGGCCCGAAAGGGGGCCAGCCCCCTTCCCATGGGACCACGCGGCGGAACCTTATCCCAAAACTCGGCGCGCAATAGAACGTGGCGGTTACAATGTTATATGGTGTGTTATATATTAAACGTTGGTTGTTATATGGTTATTTAATAAACCATATATATGTATTAATTCAAACGTTTGCAAAACGATTACAGCTCCGACACATATGAACGCGCCTAACCGTCCACATTAATGACAACGTAAACCGTGCGGATATGTTGGCGGCCTCCGCCTTTTTGGCGCCCGTTTGCTATTTTAGCGCCCTTATCTGCAGTCTCTCCACATTTAGTGGAGTTTGTTTAGGTGAAACTGGCAGTTCAGTAAAGTGGGCATAACTTCTGCTAGGAGAGGCTTTTGAGGACGAATTTTTTTTTGATTTTGGGTCTCTTCGACCTTCTGAAGCCATTGGCACAGGTTTCACAGCCATCTGAGGCCGTTTTCAGGTGATTTTGCGTCGTGGAAGTTCCAGGAGCCACTAGGGCCAAATCAGTTTGGGAGCTGCATTGGGAATTGTGCAGCTAGTTAATGTGGAACGAAGGTCATTCCTGAAGTTTTTCAGTATTCTGAATCCATTTCTACAGCTCGTTTTTTCTTTTGAGGAATTCTTCTCACTGTTTAGCTTCATGGAAGCTTTCAGGGCCAAGAGGGCCATTTCAGTGTTGGAGCTGTTTGGGGACTATGTTCTTCCATTTTTGGTGATTCAAAAGTCTGTTTCTGATATTTTCGACCTTCTGAGTTGAATGGCAGAGGTTTCAGAACCAATTGAGGTCATCTTCACCTCGAAATTCTCCCTGCAAGTCTAAAGGGCCACTAGGGCCAATTGGGGAAAAGTACTGTATCAGGTACAATTTTCACTGTTTAGTGTTTGGGAAATAGCATGTTCAGCTAATTCCTATCTTCTGATTCTGTATTTACAGTCAAATCTGTCTTTCGAGACACTCTTATTCTTGTATTAGCCTTTGTAGCATTTTTAATACAAGAGGACAAGCCTAGTTTGAGAGGCTTGGTCCAGCAGATGTAGCCCAAAGAAGGGGGTGAACTGCTTATCATTTTGATGTCTTTATTTGCTGAAGATGATATGATAAACAAAACTGATATAAATTGTTAAACAGCAAATATACATAACTTTCATATACACATAATCACCTACTCAGCTGCAGAAAGTTATTTGTCTTATTCCGCAAGACATCAAATTTCAAGTATGTGTATGTCAAAGACTTCTAAGTGTTAACTTCATTATTTCTTTAGGCAGAGTCTGTAGAGGGCCAGGTAGCCTCTGGAACTCATCCTCTCTTTAGAGGTGACATGTCCAGTGAATGCCCCTACAGTCTATCTCTGTATAAGAAATAACAAGTTTTCACATTTTCAGAGGTCACTTGGAGTGTATAGCTCAATTTGAAATTATTGGAAATGGATACCTTGCACCCTCAAACAAGTACATTCCATTTTCAGATCAGATGGTATCAGAGCACTAGGTTTGCTTGACTGACATCACTAGCTTGATTGTGTAGCTTGAAAGGTGTCTTAAGCAGTGTTGAAGATTGACTGCTTTATTATTTTGCAAACTACTTGTTGTTTGAGTTGGCTGAAGCTCTTTTGTTCATTTTTATAATGACAACTTCCATAAGCAAGGACATAATGTTGAAAGGTGTTGGATTCTGAATCCAACAATGCTTCCACAAAAGTTGAAGAAGTGGGAGAAAGAGTATGGCAAGAATGGAAAGGAAGTTTCCATCATTGATATGTGTCAGGATGATACACATGTTGATATCGATGTGCAGTTAAAGGAATCACCTTTGAAATGGATTGGTAAGAAATGGTTAGAATTCTTATCCAATTAAAGTTGCATGTCTTTTGATTAAATGCATTTTCTTTGTTAAGGGAATGCAAGTTGCAGGATGGAAAAGCTGAGTATGAGACTCACTCTATCGTAGCAAAAGTTATATTCATTTCAGCTTTGAAAGTACATGTACATGTGATTGAGGATCTTGTACTTATGATTGTACTTAAGAGAAAGTTGAAGGATAAACTGCATGCATGAGAATGAGATGCATGAGCACAGTGATCATGATGATTTCCTTGTATTTTAAACATGTATGTGTGATTAACTTGAAGGGTTGATTACTTTGTTTTTAACCATGCATGTAATGTAATATTGACTGGGAAAAAGTTAATTTGATCTCCAAGATTGTAAAGAGGAGAAATGATGAAGTGTTTCATCTTTGTAAAAGCCTTCTCATTTGGGAGGCAGCTCTTCTTCTGGAGCGGAGGTGCCATGGATGTGCATCGTGACAGTTGGCAAGCCCACATGTTTAGGGGAATATTTCAGCTCATATATCAGCAAGTTTCATTGCTGGTTCCTGCAATTTCAGATTTGTCTGGCGAAAGAACTTGGTCGGGATTCGACAAGTACTTGGCGTATGCAGCAAAAAGTCGCCATGACGACATTTAGCAAGGCAGGACATTTTTGGGCATTAGTATGCTCTTTTGGCTGACTGGAAGAGGATATTTCTATTCCTCAACTTCTGTACAGTTCAGTGCAGAGATTCAGTAAGCTTTTGGGGACCAAAAGCCTTCTCATTTGGGAGGTGTGATCAGGAGCTCAGGACCAAGTGTCGTAAAATGGTCAAAAATGAAAGTACTCAGAACTGGTTTGAACCTGAACGACCGAATAGTTCTCGTCTTCCTGATTCCGGCGCCGCGAACGGTTCGAAAAATGGTCTCCTTATGAAGAAGTTATTCAAGTTTGAAGATTTCTCCATTTCCATTAAAAAAATGCCAATTTGCCTTTGTGGAAAAATTTTATTAAAAAAGAATATTCCACAGAATATTCTGGGAATATTCCGTGGACATTCTGCAATATTATGTAATATCTCTCATACTAATCAGAGGCGCTGACGTGGCCAGTCTTATACTTTTCTCACGTGGGCCCCGACGTGGAGTTAAAATGGCGTGTTATAAAAGTTTTATGGGTCGCGGGCTGGATTTGAACCGTCGTGAGCTATGTTAAACTAACTGATTTTACCAACGCACCACACAGTTGGTTCTTGTTATATGGTGCGCAAGGTTATTGTTAAGGGCTCTGAATTAGAAGGCCTAAGGCGTCCCCAGCAGCCCCTTCCCATGGGACCACGCGGCGGAACCTTATCCCAAAACTCGGCGCACAATAGAACGTGGCGGTTACAATGTTATATGGTGCGTTATATATTAAACGTTGGATGTTATATGGTTATTTAATAAACCATATATATATATTAATTCAAACCGTTTAAAAAAACGTTGCAAACTCCGCCATATGAACGCCGACCACAATTACATTTAATGCCAAACGACTAACCGTGCGGGAGTTTTTGGCGGCCTCCGCCATTTTTTGGCGCTCGTTTTCTATTTTAGCGCCCCTATCTGCAGTCACATTTATGGAGTTTGTTTAGGTGAAACCTGGCAATGCAGAAAGGGCATAAATTTTCTCGCAGGAGAGGCTTTGAGGACGACTTTTTTGATTTGGGTCTCTTTGACCTTCTGAAGCCATTATAAGCTTTTTCACAGCCATCTGAGGCCGTTTTCAGGTGATTTTTCTTCGTGTAGCTCCAAAGAGCCACTGTGTTTTTTATCACGGGGGTTTTAATGAATTGTGTGTTAGCTAATGTGGAACGAAGGTCATTCCTGAAGTTTTACAGCATTCTGAATCCATTTCTACAGCTCGTTTTTCCTTTTGAGGAATTCTTCTCACTGTTTAGCTTCAGGGAAGCTTTCAGGGCCAAGAGGGCCATTTCAGTGTTGGAGCTGTTTGGGGGCTATGTCCATCCATTTTTGGTGATTCAGAAGTCTATTTCTGATATTTTTGACCTTCTGAGTTGAATGGCAGAGTTTTCAGAACCAATTGAGGTCATCTTCACCTCGAAATTCTCCCTGCAAGTCTAAAGGGCCACCAAGGACAATTGGGGAAAAGTACTGTATCAGGTACAAATTTCACTGTTTAGTGTTTGGGAAAGAGCATGTTCAGCTAATTCCTATCTTCTGATTCTGTATTTACAGTCAGATCTGTCTTTCGAGACACTCTTATTCTTGTATTAGCCTTTGTAGCATTTTTAATACAAGAGGACAAGCTTAGTTTGAGAGGCTTGGTCCAGCAGATGTAGCCCAGAGGAGGGGGTGAACTGCTTATCATTTTGATGTCTTTATTTGCTGAAGATGATATGCTAAACAAAACTGATATAAATTGTTAAACAACAAATATACATAACTTGCATATACACATAATCACCTACTCAGCTGCAGAAAGTTATTTGTCTTATTCCGCAAGACATCAAATTTCAAGTATGTGAATGTCAAAGACTTCTAAGTGTTTACATATTATTTCCTTAGGTAGAGTCTGTAGAGGGCCAGGTAGCCTCCGGATTCATCCTTTCCTAGAAAGGTGAAACATCCGATGAATGCCCCTACAGTCCATCTCTGTATAGGAAATAGTTTGTTCTCACATTTTCAGAGGTCACTTGGAGTGTATAGCTCAATTTGAAATTATGGGAAATGGATACCTTGCACCCTCAAACAAGTACATTCCATTTTCAGATCACCTGCTCTACGTCTGCCACCTCATCTGCATCTCCCAAGCATGAGTTGTCATGTCCCCAAGGTTATTTGAAGATGAAGCAAAGACCCTTCCTCCTCAGCTCATTCCTACTGCATGGTCCACCAATCCTCTGCAACTCCTCTTGGGTCAATCATCTCTTGAACAACTCAATGTCCTGCACTACTAACCTTTCGGCTATTCCATATCCAGTAGGTGAAACCGATTGCTCTCTCCTCCAAATGGGAAATAATATGGAATTCACGCTCCTGCGAATGGTATCATGGCCTCCCATACATGAGGAAAAAATGGATTGCATGTGTACTATGACTGTGTCAAGATGATGTTTCCTAATGCTGAAGAAGCATTGGAACATATGTAGGATCAAATCGTCACACTCCAGCTCAAACTAGAGGTCATAAGACTTAACCAAGGCCATGAATTCTAGAATCTCTAGCCTCTTCCCAAAGGTAGGGCTCTCACTTTTTTCCAAATCCTTAAAGGTCTCCACTATCAATATGAAGACTCTCCTCATTATGTCATCGTTTTAAGGAGGTATAGGTGCAATCAACATCATGATACTATTGATACAATGAACAACTAGAATTTTGACCCCAACACAAGGATGCTCCAAATACTTGGGCTGTACTAAGGCAAGAATGGATGGTTTTAGAGCCCAAATCAAGCCCTTCCAATTTCATTGATCCACCTTGGAAAGGAGTAAAGCAATTTCTTTTAATTTGAGAATGGATTTTGCGGTCACCTCCATGCGTCTCAAATCTATCCCAAGTGTCAAGATTTTATATCCCATTTTATGTTCTCTTTGTGGATTCTCTTGCTATAGCAAAGAAAATATTTATTTGGAGAAGGTTCTTTTGGTTGTTGTTGTTAGTTTTTAAAGGGTATTTATGAAGGTCTTATCTATCTGTTTAATGATGACTGAATGGTGGCAGGTACATCAAGCTGATTTAAGCATGACTTTGACAGTAGTACAATAATAATTCAATCATTGGCTAAATGCACAAACCTTCTTACATAAAAATCATAAATCTAATATCATAGACAAGACTCAACAACTTAGCAACTCAGCCTATGAAAGTGACCTCCATGGACACTCATTACAACAAGCAATATTTGACTCGACACATAACGTATCAGGCAACAAATAAATTTTGACACTAGACTCTCTCAACAATTACGTTCAGTTTTATAATACCTTGAATTAATGGTAAATAATTGATACGCTTAGAACTAAACAAGAAACCATGAGTATGCTTACAACATAGTGATATAAATGAAGAACATCATGATTTTTCTTAGAATTATCCTGGTATTCTAGTCTCTCCACAAATTGAGCTTCTACAGGTGATGTATGCCATCTCTGGAATATATATGTCTGATATGGAAAGTGTGGTCCAGTGATGAATCGAAACCTTATCAAATTTATGCCCAAATCACTGTTGTACCAAAATTATGCCACATCGTTTGCGCATACAATTATTCTCACTTCCATAAGACCTCGACTCCATCAAAGGTGGACTCTCTCCCATGATTTCTTCTTCTGGGCATGAGATGAAAATAAGGAAAATTATTTTGATTACACATCACTTCTGTTTCAACCCAAATATATGATATATGACAACGTCCATATACTCGATGATCAATGAATTGCGCCCTTTTCTTTACTGGTCTTGAGAGAGACCCACAATTTCCTCTGCAGTATAAACAAACTTGATATACGACAATGACAGAACTAGATACAACGCTGCCACACGAGGCTCCACGATATAAAATCACATGATCAACTCAAAAGAATGTGCGTCGTCCTTGTGAGCATGAATAAATCTCCCACACTCGAGACTTCGTAATTTTACAGTGAATGCCCACACCAGTAGAATGAATTGTTTGATTATGGGAATTCCACCGTCAACAAATGGTCACGGTATCCGGTCTACAACAAACAAGAATGGCGACTAGTTGGACTTTTCATCCAATATGCATCCAAAACGTAAAGTCTTTGCATGATCCCACTGATACATGTCACTTTTTAGTGATCTCCAACAACTGATAATTTCGGTGAATCCAGTGGAGTGGTCCTCACAACACAATTTTACTGCCATGATTGAATACCAAAACTGATGAAATTCTCCCTTAAACCCTCAGGTTGGCAGGAAAACCAACTCTGATATCATTGTATTATCCCTTTATGAATATTTTACATATTTTGTCAGAAAAATAATTCAACCAAAATTTCTCGATAAAATCACTATTCAATTTACAAAAGATTGTCATGTGAAATTAATCAACATAAGAGATGCAAATAACGATAATGAGCAGAAGGAAATATCAGCTTTATTATAATATATATAAATTGGGGTTTACATGCTGAACTGAGAAAATAACAGAGATAGCTATGGTAGAAAAACTGAGTTGAACTGCCACTACTAAGCTCTCTCGTGAATTTTGGATGAATTCACCAAGGGGAGATGGGTGCTGGCCCGATATTTCTAAATCACCTGAGAGTTTCCATCCTAGGGCTACCAATGAAGTAGAGAACCGGGTTCTCAACCTCACATATAAGAAGCAATACCAAATCCAAGATGTCCTCTAATGGCGCTTTCTCCTTTTTTTATAGATATGATGGAATCCTCTAGAAGCTCCTATTTTATTATTATTTTAATCATTGAACACGTTCCCCTTAATTAAAATATTATTTTTTAATGTGGGAAAATGGTCAATTGGCACCATACCTTCTCAAGTCACAGAAAATCACTCCTAGCCATCCCATCCTGTAGATCTCGTTCTTGTTTTAACTAGCTATTACACTAAGGTGCCCTGCCAATAATTCCTCTTGAAATGCCACCTTAGGCATAATTAATTGAGTTAGGCCCATTAATAACTCAATTTTTTGAAAGTTGTCAGAATGCAACTAAACAAAATTAAAACTATGCATATGGTGGAATATACCAAGCGAATTCCATCAGACCTCATAAGAACTCCTCAAAACTCCTCCAAAAGCCCTAGGGCCTGCTGATGACACCAACCTGCACCTGTGACCTATTTGCCCCCAACTCTGAAAGTCCATCCTAACCGTGTCATAAGGAATACCATAAAAAGGAACATTACAAATCCTCCACCCCAAGATTTCTTTCCCTCAAGCAATCCAAATATGTGGACCAATTTGTTGGCTTGATGCCACTGATACCTAATGCTCAGATCCCATACAAACCACTGGGTGATCCTATGCCTATGATTCAACCCACCAGGAACATACCCCTCAATTCTCGGATCCGAGAATAATATCCGACTGAGCATGTCATCAACAAATCCTCCTGGATCCCAATGCAACCAAGAACAAGCATCGATGCTCCGCGGCTCCTGCTGTGCTATAACTATGGCAGAGAATGTTGGCCCACTGACTGCGTATCAACTCATCACCTCTCTTCAGTCTAACCCCTAACTCAATCCAATGCTAATCCTGCTCTCATGATGCTAGGATGGAATGTTGAAGAGCTGCCAATCTATAACCCACTGCCAACTGAAACCTGTAGTACCCGTCATGTCTAAGGGTTCCTGCTCCACTATGCCCCTGACTAAGAATATTGTACCATCAATAGGATACCAAATCATGATATCCCGTCAATATAATGTATAGACACTTGTGCAAGGAGTATGTCTACTAGGCTGATACTGGTCCATGCTCAACTCTAGATGCTCTGCTCGATTAACCAACAAAATCTGTCCAATAAATTTTGCCTCTCTCCCTATAATGGACCTAAGTGGGCAAGCTATGCTACAAACCCTGTCTATGTAATCCTGGAGAGGGTTGATCCTTGAAATTGCTACAACTCTTCTGGTCACCACTACATCTTCTTGCACCTCATCGATGGGTAGACTCAAATATGGATGCACTATTGTCTCCCTCACCTAATAGGAAACTCCACACTCCTCTAGCCCACCAATCCTTTGCCAAATTGTCCTGCCAGAATACAACACCTCTTGAGGACAAGTGTCTTTAAATACTGCCACCCTATTGGCTGTCTATACATCTCTCTGCTCCTCACGAATGGCTTACCCCAAGGGTGGTTGCTTATCCTCCTCCATCACAGGCTCAATGTGATCCTTCAACTGGCGCTCCACAAAAGGCTCAACATGCATACTATGCATATCATCCTTCGCAACTGACTCATGATATGCTGCTAATGTTGAATCACCACGAGTGACTCATCATCCCGAATGTCTCCCATAAGGCCTACTGGCTGCTCACCAAACATACTGGAATACAAATCTGGCCTACTGTCCACAACTTCGCATAACTTCTCATGCTTCCCAGAGGAATCCTCGTATGACCCCATGGACTCATTCAAAGAAGAGTCCTCATCTTGAAATACAAAATGAATTCCCTCCTTCTCTATCTCTGCCACCTCATCGGCATCTCCCAAGCATGAGTGGTTAGGTCCCCAAGGTTCTTTGCAGATGAAGCAAAGACCCTTCCTCCTCAGCTCATTCCTGTTGCATGGTTCACCAATCCTCAGTAACTCCTCCTAGGTCAATCTTCTCCTGAACAACTCAATGTCCTGCAATACTAAACTTTTGGATAGTCCATACCCAGTAGGTGAAACCAACTACTCTCTCCTCCAAATGGGAAATAATCTAGACTGCAATCTCTTGCAAATGGTGTTGAGATTTGCAGCAAGAAACAATGAAATTGACAACTAGAAAGGAAAAAAGGTACACACGTAGTAATGAGGTTACACATTGGTGAGACTACACACTGGTGATGAATGTGGGTGTCTAATTTATTTTTCCCTTGAATAAATTGGACAATAAATTGTAATTTCATCTCATAAAAACTTGTATGAGTTAACTAAGTCATGATGACTGAGTTAGCTCAATAAATTCGAGTTGAGGGTCTAAGATAAGGCATGTAAAGTGATCCGAATATTTTGGGGGTCCAGTTGCAATTAATGCACTAGTGGGGTGCATGTGAAATCAATTAACTCAGTTAATTTAGTTAAAGTTAGTTTAACTAGTTGTAACTGAGTGATGAATTAGTGAGAGGTCTAGTGAATTAAATTAGATTTAATTCGCAACTAGTGATCAATCATATAACTGATGAATCACTATTAATAGTTGCATACATGTCAGTTCTGAGGATGACCTAGTTGAGACAGAGGTTAAAGGGAACATAACTATCAATTTTATTTTTAGAGAATTTCTCATGTGAAATTATAAAGCCACGAAGAAGCCATGATGGATTGCAGAATCAAGGAAGGATAATTTTCCTATTTAATAGGGCCTAATTCGTTAGGAATTGCGTGAGTAAGGCAGGCTGAAGGAAGACTGAGAATTGGCTATGTGTTTGTCCAAGTTTTCCTGAATCAGCGGGAGAAAATTGGTAGAGTGTTGGAGAATCTCATGAGAGATTAAGCACTATATTGTTTCATGATTCCTTGAATTTATAAAATATATGATAGTGGGGTTTTGAGTAGTTTCTTTCCCCAAGAACATCTTGTGTTGTGCGATTGATTTATTTCTTTTACTTGCATGTGATTGAACGATCATGTTTTTTATTCCACAAATACTGTAGAAGGATTTAGTATCTTGTTTTAGTATATCACAAGATCAGATTGAATCCATTGGTATAGAATTTCTATAAATTTCTACATGGTATCAAAGAAAGAATTTTTTGGGTGGCGAGTTTACAGAGAATATCTGAAAATTTTGATGCAAAATTTCCAAAAAAATAGCATATTTGGATTCCTTGCAAAAAAATACCCAAATAAAAAAAAAACATCAGTCGAATAAGAGCTTGGATGAGGGAGATATCGTCGATTTAAAATAAGCTCTTTTTAGAAAATTTTGTGATGGTTAGACAATTACAATGTGTGCGAGTCAAGAACCTGTATGCGCTTGAGGTACCAGATGCATGCAATGATTTGAGGAGCAAAGTAGAGGTTAGATTCTTGGTGGTTGAGAGGGAGAAATTATCTCTCAACATGCAGCCTCAGAAGCAGTCTCAGAAGGTTGTGGAGCAGCCACAATTGGAGAAGTAGAGAGGAGACCGAGTGGAAGATTCCACTCAAGAAAAGACCTCTAGGAGGGGGAACTTTCGAGACAGATGGGAAGAGGGAGTACATGAAACTATACCCCCAGGTGAGAGGTGGGACGATGTGCAGATATAATCCTAGGAATAAATTTGGGCAAGTTCCATTGAGATGGTGTGTCTCATGGATCGAACCTAGCTACGAGGAGCCCACAATACAACAATAGCAGGAAGGATCGGCTGGATTGATGTAGTCAGATGTCAGGAAGATAGAAATAAGAGTGACAAATGTCAGACTCTGGAGCGTAGATTAGAGTTATCAACAGTGCAGAGGGTATGGATGCAGATGTCAACAACAGCATAATGAGTCCAGTAGATAGGTGCAGTAGCTAGCAACAGTCAGAAGAATTTGATGACAGATGCATTATACTGATTTAGTTGTTTGGAGGCTATTTAGTTTCAGGAGTTGTAGTTGCAAAAAAAACGTGCAAAGGGTATGGATGCAGATGTCAACAACAACATAATGAGTCCAGTAGATAGGTGCAGTAGCTAGCAACAATCAGAAGACTTTGATGACAGATGCATTATACTGATTTAGTTGTTTGGAGGCTATTTAGTTTCATGAGTTGTAGGTGCAAAAAACACTAGAGAAGTGTTGCATGCAAAACATTCAAAAGGTACCAGATTGAGATAGATTGAATTCCTTTCTTGTTGAGAGGGAGTGTTGAAATTTGCAACAAGAAACAGTGAACTTGGCAACCAGAAAGGAAAAAAGTACACAGACAATGGTGAGGTTACACACTGGTGGGGTTACACACTGGTGAGGAATGTGGGTGTCTAATTTATTTTTCCCACAAATAAATTGGAAAATAGATTGTAATTTCATCTCATAAGAAATTGTATCAGTTAATTAAGTCATGATGTCTGGGTTAGCTCAAGAAACTAGAGTTGAGGGTCTAATATGATGCACGTAGAGTGATCCTAATATTTTGGGGGTTCAGTTGCAGTTAATGCACTAGTGGGGTGCAGGTGTAATCAGTTAACTCAATTAATTGAGTTAAAATAAGTTTAACTAGTTCTAACTAAGTGATGAATTAGTGAAAGGTCAAGTGAATTAAATTAGATTTAGTTCACAAGTAGTGATCAATCAGATAACTGATGATTCACTATTAATAGCTGTATGCAAGTCATTTCTGAGGATGACCCAGTTGAGATAGAGGTTAAAGGGAACATAACTATCAGTTGTATTTTTAGAGAATTTCCCATGTGCAATTATAAAGCCATGAGGAAGCCATGATGGATTGCACAATCAATGAATGCTGATTTTCCTATTTAATAGGGGCCTAATTTTTTTGGAATTGCATGAGAAAGACAGGCTTAAGGAAGGATGAGAACTGGCCATTTGTTTGTCCAATTTTACGTAAATCGGGGGGAGACAATTGGTAGAGTGCTGGAGAATCTCATGAGAGATTAAGCATTGTATTGTTTCATGATTCCTTGAATTTATACAATATATGATAACGAGGTTTTGAGCCATTTCTTTCCCCAAGAACATCTTGTGTTGTGCGATTGATTTATTTCTTTTACTTGCATGTGATTGAGAAATCGTGTTTTGTATTCCACAAATATTGTAGAAGGATTCAATATCTTGTTTCAGTACATCACAAGATTGGATTGAATCCATTGGTATAGAATTTCTATAAATTTCTACAAATGGTATCATGGCCTCCCATACATGAGGACAAAATGGACTGCATGTGTGCTATGACAATGTCGAGATGATGTTTCCTAATGCTGAAGAAGCATTGGAGTATTTGTAGGATCAAATCGTCACACTCCAACCCAAACATGAGGTCATAAGATTTAACCAAGGCCATGAATTCTAGAATCTATAGCCTCTTCCCAAAGGTACGGCCCTCACTGTTGTCCAAATCCTGAAAGGTCTCCACTATCAATCTGAAGACTCTCCTCATTACGCCATCACTGTAAGGAGGTATAGGTGCAGTCAAAATCATGATACTACTGAGACAATAAGTAGCTGAAAGTTTGACCCCTACACAAGGTTGCTCGAAATACTTGGGTTGTACTAAGGCAAGCATGGCCGGTTTTAGAGCCCAAATATAGCTCTTTCCATATGACCGATCCACCTTGGAAGGAGTGAAGCAATTTATTCTAGTTTGAGAATTCCTTTTGTGGTCACCCCCTTGCATCTCAAATCTATCCCAAGTGTCAAGATTTTGTATCCCATTTCAAGTATCTTTGTGGCTTCTCTTGCTGTAAAAAATAAATTATTTCTTTGGAGAAGGTTCTGTTAGTTGTTTCTTTTAATTTATTAAGGGTATTTATGAAGGTCTTATCCATGTTATGTTAATGATGGCCCAATGGTGGCAGGTATATCAAGCTGATTTAAGCATGACCTTGACAATAGTACAATATTACTTCAATCGTTGACTAAATGCACAAATTTCCTTAAATCAACATCATAAATCTAATATCATAGACAAGACTCAATAACTTAGCAACTCAGCCTATGATAGTGACCTCCAGGGACACTCATTACAACAAGCAGTATTTGACTCAACACATAGCATATCAAGCAACAAATAATTTTGGACACTAGACCCTCTCAACAATTATGTTCAATTTTATAACACCTTAAATTAATGGCAAATAATTGATACGCTCAGAACTAAACAAGAAACCATGAGTATGCTTACAACATAGTGATATAAATGAAGAACTCGATGAATTTGCTTAGAATTATTCAGTGTTCGAGTCTCTCCACAAAATGAGCTTCTGCAGGTGATGTATGATGTCTCTGGAATATATATGGAATGTGCAGCCCAGTGATGAATCAAAACCTTATCGAATTTCTGCCCAAATCACTGTTGTACCAAAATTCTGCCACAACGTCTACACAGACACTTATTCTCGCTTATACAAGATCTCAACTCCATCAAAAGTGGACTCGCTCCCAAGATTTCTTCATCTGGGCAGAAGTATCACTACTATTTCAATCCATATCTACTATGAGATACGACAACGTCCCTATACTAAGCAATCAAGGAATGATTTTGTAGCTGGTTAACTTATTGCGCCCTTTTCTTTACTGGTCTTGAGAGAGACCCACAATTGCCTCTGCAGTATAAATGACCTTGACATATGACAACGATACAACTGGTTATAGCGCTGGCACACGAGGCCCCATGATAGAAAATCACACGATCAACTCAAAAGCATGTGTGTCATCCTTGTCAGCATTAATAGATCGCACGCACCACATATATTGTAATTTTATAGTCAACGCCCACGCCAAAAAAATTCTTTGTTTGATTCTGGGAAATTTTCTGTCAACAAATGGTCACGGTCTCTGATCCCCAACAAACAAGAATGGCGACCAATTGGAATTTTCTTGTAATATGCATCCAAAAAGTAAAGTCTACGCATGATCCCACTGATACACGTCAATTTTCAGTCATCTGCAGCAAGTGATAATTTAATGAATCCAGTGGAGTGGTCCTCACAACAAAATTTGACTGCCACGATTGAGAGTTCCAACACTGATTAAATTCTCTCTTAAACTTTCAGGATGGTAGGAAAACTAACTCTGATACCACTGTAATATCCCTTTCAAAATATTTTACATATTTTGGCAGAAAAATAATTCAACCAAAATTTCTTCATAAAATTACCATTTAATTTACAGAAGGTTGTCATGTAAAATTAATCAACATAAGACATGCAAATAAAAATAACGAGCATAAGGAAATCTGAACTTTATTATAATATATAGAAATTGGGGTTTACATGCCGAACTGAGAAAATAACTCAGATAGATGAGATAGAACTGCCCTAAAAGATCCACTGCAACACTGCATGGGCCCTCCCTCCACCAAAATTGAACTGAACTTCCATTGATAAGCTCTCCTGTGAATTCTGGATGAATTCACCAAGGGGGATGGGTGCTTGTCTGATCTATCTAAATCACCCGAGAGTTTCCGTTCTGAGGCTACTATTGCAGCAAAAACCGAGTTCTCAACCTCACATACAAGAAGCAATACCAAATCCAAGATGTCCTCTAATAAAACTTCCTCCTCTTTTTATAGAGTCCTCTATATGCTCCTATTTTATTATTATTTTAATAATTGAGCACATTTCCCTTAAATAAAATATTCCTTTTTAATGTGGGAAAATGGTCAATTCACCACCATGCCTCTTCAAGTCACAGAAAATCACTCCTAGCCACCCCATCTTGTAGATCTTCTCGTTCTGGTTCCAACTAGCTATTACACAAAGGTGTTCTGCCAAGAATTCATCCCGAAATGCCACCTTAGGTGTAATTAATTGAGTTAGGCTCATTAATAGCTCAATTTTCTGAAATTTGTCAGAATGCGACGAAACGAAAGGATAACTATGCGGATGGTGGAATATACCAAGAGAATTCCATCGGACCTCATAAGAACTCATCAAAACTCCTCCAAAAGCCCCAGGGCCCGCCGATGACACCAACTAGCAACTGTGACCTATCTGCCCTCAACTCTGAAAGTCCATCCTAACCATGTCATAAGGAATACCGGAAAAATGAAAATTACATCACTAAAGTAATTTAATTTTCATAAGTTTACTTTAGCTCAATAAGCCAACATAATAATATTTTTCTTTTCCTAAGTCTAACTTAGGCTAAGTTACAAATGCAAATTTCTCACACTAGAGTAAGTGTTCTAAGGAGACCTTGAGAAAATTCTGCACACCTAGACACTTAGGTCTGTGTAGAAGTACCTGCTCGAGCTACAAAAATCATCAATTTATAGTGTAGCTTGTTCAATGAGCTACATATTAGAGAATCAAGTCAACAATTTTTTCATTGCAATGGCATATGCGAGGGATTATACTTCTAATGAACACCGAGGATAATGACTCGTTGCTTGATATTTATAGTGATGTTTTGTCATGACCATTTATCTTGGCCATCTTTGAGGTCCTTTCTCATAATCCTTGAAGGCTAGAGTTTTTGGGAAAATAATATGGATTGTCCATAGTTCTACTAGGCATGTGGGTCCAAGATTCAATATGATAAACCTTAATGTTTCAATGAAAGAAAAAAGTCTCATGTACTTTGGTTGTCAAATCAAGGGTGGCCTTGGAATCTATGTTTTTTTCAAATTTCAATTTTATTGGAATTCATTCTACATTTTATGTTGATACACTCATTTAGAGAGTCGATACAAATATCATCAAATAGATCACTAAAAGCTTTCAAATTTTCAAGCTCTAGTTACTACATATCTATGCTACTCTTGTTGGGTTCTTTTACCAAGTCACTAGCTTTGGAAAAATCTGCTCCATAATTTCATATGGGTCAAAATTGTAGGTGGAAAATGATTTCATAGGGTAAACATGATTCTTGGAAATGTCATACTTGGAAAATGTTGATAACTTGATTGTTGCAATGACCCAAATGAAGAAAAATAATACCTTTGTAACCAAGTGCACATTGAACTCTTGAAGCCTTTCTAAGTCTCACCTCATCTATGAAGTGAATCCCTGACAATATCTTTGTCCTTAATGACCATTCTTTTTGGCTATCCCCTATGTTGCTACAAAGTAGGAATGTATTGGGCGAGAATTTTCGACTCTTAATGTTTTTTTTCTTTAGAAGGGACATTTAATATATCTCCAATATATTTGATACACATATGTGTCACTGGTTTGTGTGGAAATATTTAAAGGCCAATTTTTCAGTGGCAACCTTGAAAGTGTTGTGTTGGAACACATCAAATATACCATGCATGTCACTCTTAAATCAATTTGGGCCTTTATGCTCCCATTTCTTGGAGGAAATATTGGAGATGGGATATATCCAAGGCCTTTAAATAATATAGACATGTATATGTTTATAAATGGATATATTAAAAGCTTATGTTGGATAGTGGGGATGCCTAGATCTAAACAGAAGGATTGGATCTCTAGCTTCAAACTATGTGGAAGCAACTTGTTGAGCTAAAAATGTTCCTTTTTGCCTAGCCTTGATCCTTGTAGGCTTGATTCTAGGCGAAGGATTTATGTGGATAGTTCTATCTTAACACAAATGTGATATTAGTGGAAAAACTTATGCTCTGAAGGATATAATCTGGATTTGTGATTTTTCCAGGTTTGGCTATGTATTTCCTAACTTTTGCAACTAACATATCCCTTAAGTGATTTCATAAAATGTTGCATTATTAGGATATAATTCCCTTAGGGCATCAAGTTAATGCATAATGATAAGAGTATTAAAGTAGGAACTCCTTTTTCTTATTGTTAAGGGAATGAGTCTCTTTTCAACAAAAGTAAATCGAGTGAGTGTTTTCACTGGTATGCTAAATCCTAGATACATTTCCATATAATTGATAGTTCTAGTGTTGTTTTTTCCATGAAAATTAAGAATATGGTTTGAGTCTAAGATAATTATCACAAACACACTCAACTATCACAACACTTCTACTTTGCACAACAAAAAACACACAATAGTGAATGAATTAGTACACAATATTTTTTTTAACCAGACACTTGTTATATTACAAATATTTAATACAAAAATGTTAGGGCTCTCGTACCAGGGATCATGGCCCTTACAATCAACCCTGATACAAGACAACTAGGGCTTGGTATCAACATCTATGATGACCAATCTACCCTGAACAAAATACACTTGACCTACTTGCTGATGTAGCGCTTCCACAACCCTTTCAGTCAACATACCGTGAAAAAATATGGTGGATGCTTTTACTTCCCTTTTGTCGATCACACAACTTCTATTTTGTAAGAAAGCATGCATCTAAAAATAAACAATCTACCATTATCAATTATAACTGCTCCTTTAATGTCACTGAGCTTGTTCCCAATAAAATCTGCCCACTAGTTGCTCCTTTTCTCCACCAAGGACACCAACACATAGGGAATTCAAAATTGCCCACATATTTCCGCTCTTTTTCTCCAAATATTACAGGACTTAGGGCTTGGAGGCTGCTCTCTTACCTCCGATCCAACCAACTGTCAATCATAGAACTAGGGCTTGGCATATCAACCCACTTATCATTAATTCTCCACACTTGAGGTCAATGAACTAGGGCCCAAACAACCTTCCCTATAACAACCTTTTTTATCTCAACAAGGGATTATACTTAGGGCATCCAAACAACTCTCCAAAAACCCCCCGATAACTATACACAAGTTTCTATACCATTTTATAAATTAGACCTACATCACCTATAAAAACATCAACATGGAAGGACAAAACATAACTTTGAAGGAAAATTTATTTCTTCCCTCAAATTCTCCATGAATTTGTGCACAAGACTGAGGTTCAGACCGTCATACTGGGGATTTTTCTACATCCACAAGGGAGCACTAATTCGGCCTTCAACTAGACCTCGAATACCAGAGTAATCCTTCACTACAAGACCTAGATATTTGTGCTATAACTCGAACCCTTTCATTTCTTATATTCAAGGTAATACGACCTCACTCCATATCCTGATTAGGGATTGACCCTTATGCAATAATTTAGAGATAAAACTATGTATTTTACAGAGAATTAGCACCATAAACATGCACAAAAATATGCCCAAAATTGTCTCTCAATGTCGGCCAATAGTCTACCCAAAATTGATCTCTTCCAAAACATAGCAAAGATTCTCCAACTTGTCCTTGGAATGGATCCTATAGGCCTTGGGATACCTCATATGTCCTTCTCCAATAATTATATGCACTTGTGATGTGTGGATGAATGAACTCATCTTGCATCCTTTTTATAGAGTTCATGGTGGGCTTCCATTAGCCACCAAGGGTAACCTCCTTACATGAAGCTGACCTTAAAAAATTGTTAAAACTCCATAAAATCATAGAAGAAAAAATATTTTCATTCATATAATGCTACCACATTGATTCCTTTGGTGATCCTTAGCCCTTCAAGGGTGCCCCACATGCCTTCAATGTCCAAACCATCAAAAACTCCACTTGGTTTTGTGCCCACAACTTTGGGTGCAAAACCCACTACTTGGGTACACTTGCCTACAAAGCCCATGTGGGTCAACCTTCTCCCAAACCTCATACCATAGGGTGTGGGAGTACCTCCAAAGCTACACAAATAAACACTCCCTCTTAGCGAGGGAGGTGCTTCCACCACTTGGAAGTATCTCATCATCTTCATCACTACTGGAGACACTACACCAACTCCCGTTCTCCATTGCAACATACCCTGTAGAATGAAACATACTTGTATTTTTAGTGTCTCTACCACCAGAATATTCTTGCTTCTTCTTCCTATCCTAATAGGCATTCATGCCATCCCACTATTCCTTCTTTCCATTTGTATAAGTCCCTTTACTCCCCATTGACCACACACTCTTCTTGGGTTGTAGATTCTTCCTATGAACTTGAATACTCCCGCTAGAACTTGGCTCCCTCTAAGCCTCAGGAACCTACACCTAATTTTTCTCATGATCTATATGCTTTCCCATTAGCTGGTATATACCATGCTCCTTAACTTCAATGGAATCTCCATCAAATTTAGAGCCTTTGGGCCTAAGTCTCGCTTTCCCATCTTGGAAAATCACCTCAAAACCCTTATGCTTGATCACCGAGACAAAAAAACACGTTATATCTGAGCTCTGGTACAAATAATACATCTTAAACTGTCAACAATCGACCTGAATCCATCCTGAATGGAACAACACTTGATCCTTTGATCTCTTTCTAACTGTTTTCACCAACCATCATGTGCAACTTTGAGTCCCATTCAGTTAGAGTCTCGAACACATCGCACGAACCTGTCATATGCTTCAACGCATCATTGTCCACATATCATGCAGTCTCATTGATGGTACTCTTGATTAAATGAGAAAATAGAGAAAAATACTCATCCTCCAGCCTTCTTAAGAGGTAATCTAGCTCAAAAGTAGTAGTGACACCTACTATCTCCTTTCCCTTCTTATTCTTATTGTCTCCCTTCATCTTCTTTGGACAGTTCATCGAATAATGAACATATTCACCACATCTGAAACACTTCACCTTGCTAAAGTCATTTTCCTTACCATTCATTCTCCCTGCAAGAACCACATTATCATAAGAAGTCTTATTCTTCTTATGAATGTCATCGTCTTGCAGTTCCTCCTAAATGAAGTCATCCCATTGTTGATTTTATTAGTGCAATTAGGGTTAGAAAAATATTTATGAAATTATGATAATTTATTTTGATGTAGATCTTATTTTAACTTATTCCAATATATCATACAACAATTATACTTTATAAATTCAACCATAAAGAACAGCGGAAGAACATAGATCACAACACTAAAAAGAAGACAAGATTTACCCTGAGAAAACCCACAAAGGGGAAAATCCCAACAACCTATTTTAATAGAGAAATTATTCTTGTTCAATGAGAGACACACCTAGACATATGGTCAAACCTGGTATTCTCCTACAAGTCAAGTCACCCAATATGATCCTACACTTCGCTCTACCTATCTAACCCATAATTTTGGCCCTCCTATAATAGCCAGTTGCCACAAAATTTTGGCCCTGCAATAGTCGCCCCTATAACCCAGAAATTTCAATTCCCTACAATAGTTGCCCCAGAAAAATGGGAACCATAGAGTGAGATCAGTCCGTGCATGCGAGATGCTAGAGAGAGAAAGAGAGAGATAAGAGATAAATTCCGACCTTCTTCTTCATCCTACTTCGTCTTTCGCTTGCTTCCCCATAAATTGTCTTGAGTGAGAGAATGAAAATACCTAAATGGAGCAGGTCCAACTGATTTTATATAGTAGTCTGTCTTGGATGAATGGGCATATCTCTTTTCCATGGCTGAGTGGACTTGGAGGGAAGCCGACTTGTCACTATTGGAGCCAAAATTTTCATTTCAAAAATTCCTTTTTTATCTTAAAATTTCGAAATGGGACTTGGCTTAAAATAATTTCTCCTTTGACTCAAGAATTTAAAAATATGATTTACAATAATAAATAAAAATAAATCAAGTGACCAAATGTACATTATGAAGACCGACCATAGTTAAAAATTCAACACTCCCTATTAACTAGGTGGGTATTCATAACGACTTTCATAGATGTTCTCAAATTTAACATATTTCTATAAAGGAAAAGGTTATCGTTCATTACCAACATCATTAGCTATCATCAAAATCTGCTAGTGGCCATATTCGGGGTGGTACCAAACCTATGGCAATGTCACTCAACATATGAGGAATCAGTCCTCCAGAGTGATCGGTTTTCGAATCACATGGCCTCTACCTAGGAAAAAATGCTAAGACCCTCAACTAGCAAGCACTCACTCACCCTTCCCGGTGAGCACTTTGGGCCAAGACCTCAACTCGACCCATACCTGGTTGGTGATTGGGTCTATATGCTTAAAGGACCTCACTCCACCCTAAATGGTGTGTGATCAGGGTCCAGGACCTCACTCCACCCTTTATGGTGTGTGATCAGGGTCCAAATGCTGAAGGACCTCACTCCACCATGCCTGGTGTGTGATTAGGTATAGATGTTAAAGAAACTCACTCCACTATGCCTAGTGTGTGATCAACGTCTAGGACCTTACTCCACCATTCTTGTATTCAACACTTCCTACCCAATCAAAATCTGTATATATCTGAAGTTGAAAATCCTTGTTTGCAACAAATCTCAAGCCATAATTTACTATACCACACAAATATCTCAAAATGTCCTTTGATACAATCCAATGCTCATGTCTCGATTCAACATGTAACTGACTCAATGTGTTCATAAAAAAGCATATGTCCAACTCAATTTTAACCAAATACATCAAAAAACCAATCACTACCGGTACATAGATGGATCTACCAATTTGGAGTCAGAACCTCTTACCTTCTTCAAGTTAGTCACCATGGGAGTCACCATGGATTTGCAATATGTCATACCAAATATTTGAAGGATCTCTAACACATACTTTCCTTGACCAAGGAAGACTTCGCCGGGTTTCTAAAATACTTCTAATCCAAAGTAATAGTGCATAAACCCAATATACTTCATGTCAAACTTAGAATCCAACTGCTTCTTGCACTAGATGATAAGAGGCTTGGCACATGTGAGAAACTAGTCATCAACATCTAATAATAATATCATAGCTGCATTTTTTACAACCTTAAATTAAAGGTTTAGATCGACCTTGATCTTGTTAAATCATAGTCTCGTTAGATAGTTTTCAATATGAGCATACCAAGATCTTGGAGCTTGCTTGAGTATATACAAGTCCTTTAACGTCAAAACTTGAGATTCTTTTCCATATACCTCAAATCCTTGAGGTTGCTCTATGTACACCTATTCCTCAATCACATCGTTGAGGAAAGTAGTCTTCACATCCATCTGGTGCAATTTCCATCCCAATGAGTCAACAAGAGTAATGATTGATCTAATAGAGGTGTTTCAGACAACTTGAACAAAGGTCTCATCATAGTATTCTCCCTCTTTCTGGGAGAACCCTCTAGCCATGAACCATGCCCTGTATTTGTCAATACTACCATCTACAACATGCTTGATATTGTATATCCATTTGGAAGTCACCACTAAATTCCATTCAAGCCTTGGCACAATCTTCTAGATTTCATTCTTCATGATCGATTGGTACTCCTCATTCATTGCTTCCTTCCACATTTGCTGGTTAACTTCTTCTTCACACGTGGAGGGTTCTTCATCAATGAATTTTATCATAAGAGATGCATAACTAGAGAACCTCTTAGGTTTCTTCACTTATCTACGTGTGCCATCAAGAGTTTCATGTCATTCTGCCTCTTTAAATGTATAGCTTAGCCATTTTGGTATTTTCTTGATCTCCGTAATGATGAGTGGTTTTGCTAGAACTTGAGGCCCTTCTATCCTACCGATACATTATGTAGAACTTGAACATTCCTCTCTTGAGTCCTCCTGCTTTAATTTATCCAAGGTATCTATGGATATTTCATTAGACTTCCAATATGCCACTCTCTCATCGAAGGTGACATCTCAGCTGACCTGAATCCGTCATTGTTCTGGACTGTATATTTTTTAGGTTTTTGATGATTCAATGTAATTAACAAATATTCCTTTCCTTCCTGAAGGATCAAGGTTGTTTATTTTATCCTTAAGAACATGAATGTATATGTGAAAACCAAATATTCTCGTGTTCTCGACCTCTAGCTTCCTTTTATAGAAGTCTTATTCAAGAGTCATATCTTCTAGAACTCTATGAGGACTTCTATTTTGAATGTACACATTCGTTCAAGATGCTTCTCCCCATAAGAAGAACAACAAGTCCAAATCATGCATTATGGTCTTGATAGATTATTCAATGGGCCTGTTATTTCATTTTTATACACCAATTTTGTTTTGGCTTATAGGGGACAATTAACTCCCTCTTAATCCCAACTTGCTTAAAGAAAGAAAAAAAATCCTTTGAGGTGTATTCTCCTCCATTGTCATATCTTAGTGTCTTGATATTCCTACATGTCAAGTTTTCCACTTCAAATTTAAATTCATGGAACTTATTGAATAATTCATCTTTGGTCTTTAAGAGATATATCAATGTATTATAGGATAAGTCATCAATGAATTTCACATAGTACAACGAACCATCAAGAAATTTCACATGCATCAGACCACTGAATTTCAGAATGAATCAATTTCAAATATCCTTTAGATCTATTATCACTATTTTGAAATGGTTTCTTGATGTTCATCCCAAGGGAACAACCTTTGCAAACAACATCATTCATTATCTATAGCTTAGGAACCCCTAACACTATTTGAATCAACTTAGGAAATGCTCCAAAATGATGATGTCCATACCTTCTATTCCATAGCTCACTTGGATTTGTCTCATCATGTACTAGTGCTTAATTTAGTTGAATCACAAGTCTATAAAATATTTCATCACGAATCCCAAAAACCCTAACATCATATATACTAGAGCCCTTGGACCAAACAAGTACTTTTCCATCCAAAAAATAAACTATATATCCTTTATATTCTAAAACAAAGACAATATTATTTTTCAAACCTGGTACGTAAAAAACATTGCTAAGATGTACATTGTTACTAGATTCCAATTCTATGGACGCCTTTCCGACTCCTTTAACTACATAGCTATTGTTAGATCTAAGACTTTTGTGATCCATAGTTTAGATAGATGTCTTTCGGATTAATCACATCATAATGATTTGGTCGACGTTTCGAACCATCTAAAGTGGTTCATCCTTAGGAAAAAGTGAAGAAAATAATCGATCTCAATGAATAAATAGCGTGGATGCATCGTTTCCCGGTGATAGATGATGAAAACTAGCCGTTAGAAACTAACTGTATTAGTTAGTTAGTTAGTTAATTTTTTATTTCATTTTTTTATTTAATAAGAATATTTTAAAAAGGGGGGGGTTAAATAAAAGTTTTTAGAAATTATTATTTCATTTTATTATTTATTATTTTAAATATCAAGATAATATAAAATCTAATATAATATAATAAAGAACCAACACAAAGAAAAAAAATATATACTAAAGAGATTAAAAATATATTTTAATCTTACCTTTATTGTCTAATCCCCCTCTTTCCCTTTCTCTTTAGTATATATATTTTTCTTTGTGCTGGGTCTTTGTTTTATTATACTAGATTTTATATTATCTTGATATTTAAAATAATAAATAATAAAGTGAAATAATAATTTTTAAAAACTTTTAATCAACCCCCCCTTTTTAAAATATTCTTATTAAATAAATTTTTTTAATTAACTAACTAACTAATAACGACTAGTTTTCATCGGCTATCACTAGGCAACGATGCATCAACACTATTATTCATTGAGATTGATTATTTTCTTCACCTTTTCCTGAGGATGAACCATATTAGATGGTTCGAAATGTCGACCAACTCATTATGATATGATTAATCTAAAAGACATCTATCTAATACATGGTTATTATTGTCTCCCAGTTCAACCCTTTGAGACAGCTTCTTGTATGTCATGCTTGAAATATTCCCATGCTCTCCGGTCATGTGCCTTGATGCTCCACTATCTATCAACAACATATCATCATCATCTACAAGGGAACTTGTCAAATCAGAATAGTAAAAGAAATCCTTATTGCCTTTGAGTTTCTCTGGTTTTTCATCTTCAACATATATTGTAGAAGCATGTTGTTTCCATTTTATCTTTTTGTTATTAGCTATATTAGGATAATCTCTCTTGAAATGTCCATATTCCCAAAAACCATAATATTGGATATTTGATAAATATTTCTTCTTTAAAGTATAAAGTTTTGCAATGTAGGAAACCAAATGATCCCTAATGGAGTCTACTACAATACTCATAGCATTGATGTCATCATATCCCTTGAATTTTTCTTTCCATGCTTCAACAACTGGTTTATTAACCTTTCCTGTAAAAATATCCAAAACCATGTTCTTAGCAAGAAGACTGTTTATTATAACTTTCCAAGTTCTGAAGTTTGATGCTCCCTCTAACTTGATTTCATATTTCATAGAGGTATCCATAAAAACCAAAATACAAGAAGGATTTGAATAAAAATATCTCTAGGGTTTGCCAAGGTGATCTAAATGTTCCCTTTTTCCTTCACCAAAGAATTGATACCATGTTTATTTTCTTAGTGCAAGTGCAATTAGGGTTAGCACAAATTTTCTAAATTTTTTATAATTAATTTTGATGTAGATCTTCTTTTAAATTATTCCAATATATCATTCAACAATTATACTTCTGAAATTGAACCATAAATAACAATGGAACAATAGATATCACAACACACAAAAGAAGACAAAATTGACCCTCGGAAAACCCACAAAGGGGAAAACCCCAACAACATTTTTCAATAAATAAATTCTTCTTGTTCAATGAGAGACACACCTTGACCTATGGTCAAACCTGGTATTCACCTCCAAGTCAAGTCACCTAATCTGATCCTACACTTCGCTCTACCTGTCTAACACAAAAATTCACGCCCCTGCAACAATTACCCCAGAAAAATGTGAACGACATAGACAGAGATCAACCCAGATGTGTGAGTTTCTAGAGAGATAGAGAAGAGATAAATTTTGACCTTCTTCTTTGTCCTACTCCATCCTTATTTTCCTTCACTTGCTTTCCCATAAACTATATTGTGTGACAGAATGTGAATACCCAAATGGAGGAGGATGAGATGCATTTATATAGTATTATGTCTTGGGGTGAATGGACGTGTCTCTTTTCTAGGGATGACTTGAATTGGAGGGAAACCGTTTTGTCACTTTTGGAGCCAAAATTTTCATTTCAAAAATTCAAATTTATCTTTAAAAAGTCATAATGGGAATTTGACTCAAAATAAAATTTCCTTTGAATCAAGCATTTATAAATATGCTTTACAATGATAAATAAAATTACATCAAGTGACCAAATGTACATTATGAAGACCAACGATAGTTACAAATTCAATGCCCACAACCTGTTCCAGTCTGGTAACTTCTCTTGAGCGATGATCCCTTTGATGAAGGACTTCCATTCCTCGGTAAACCCTTTCAAAGAAATCCTCACCATATCAAAATATGTAATAGTGTCACTGATGGTAGTAAGATCATTTCAAACTTGAGACAATATCGTCAGAAATGGGGCCACTGCTTCACCATTCGACATCTTGGTGCTATTCAACTGATCCTTCAATACCAATAACTGGTTCTTGTTCTTATTTTGGAACAGAACCTGAAGAGCTTTCCACATATCATGGATAGAGATCTTCCCAGACAGTTGAAGTATCAAATTATTATTGACACCATCTAGGATGATCAACTTTTCCTTCATATCCAACTCCTCATACACTTTCGACTCCTCAGGGTCAGTTGGTTTCTTGATCTCGTTGTCGGTAAAATAATAAATATTGTTCACCATCAAGACCAACTTGATCCTTTCATTCCATGGACTATAGTTATAAAAACCATCCAATATATCCTCACATCACATACCAAATGAAAACTTTGCCATTGCTATTAGGGCTTCAATAATGATGGATCTAACTCCCTCTTAAGTTGTATGCTGTGCACACTTTGATTCACTGGCCCTTAAAAGTAGCTATGATCCCATGTTTATTTTTCTATGATAGTCAAGAATCTGGTTTGAGTCTAAGAACACGATAACTAAAATTCCACAACAATTCTACTTTACACAACAGAAAATACATAACAATGAATCAACTAGTACATAAGACAAATTTTAACCCAACACTTGTTATATTACAATTCTTTAACATAAAAATCTTAGGGCCCCTGTACCAAGGATCATGGCCCTTACAATCAACCCTGATACAAGACAACAACTAGGGCCTGGTATAAACAACTATGATGACCAATCTACCCTGAAAAAAGTAAACTTAACCTACTTGATGTAGTGCTTCCACAACCCTTTTAGTCCATGTATGTTGAAGATATTTGGCAGGTGCTTTGCCTTCCCTTCTACTGATCACACAACTTTTGCTTTATCAAAAGCGTGCATCTATAACTCAAAATTCTACCACTATCAATGATCACTTCTCCTTTAATGTTACTGAACTTTGTCCCAATCAAATCTTCCCACTAGCTTCTCCTTTTCTCCACCAAAGACACCAACACATACAAAATTCAACACTTCCCACTTACCTCTATGCTTGTCCAAATATGACAAGACTTAGGGCTTGGCAGATGCCCTCTTATCTCTGATCCAACCCATTTTTCAATCATAGAACTATGAATTGACACATCAACCCACTTATCATCAATCCTCTACCCTTGAGGTCAATGAACTAGGGCCTAAAAAAAATGCACTCTAACAACCCTTCTGCTCTCCATAAAGGATTGTACTTAGGGCATCCAAGAAAATATCTAGCAACCCTCCACAAATTGCACACAGGATTTTACACCACTGTCCAAACTAGACCTACATCACCTAGGAAAACATCAACATGGAAGGAAAACACATAGCTTTGAAGGATGACTTCTTTCTGCCCTCAAATAATCCACTAATCTATGCACAATATTGAGGTTTAGACCCTCCTATTAGGGATTCTGTTATATCTACAAGGGATCCCTAATTCGACCTTCAACCAAACCTCAAATATCGGCATAATCCTTCACTACAAGACCCATATTTCTGCGCTATAACTCAACCGCTTTAATGTCTTCTATTCAAGGTAATATGACCTCACTTCAACTCCTGATTAGGGCCCAAACCTTTTGCAATAATTTAGAGATAAAAATTGGCCTGTTATACATAATTATTACCATAAATATGCACAAAAATATACGCAAAATTGTCTCTCAAACTCGGTCAACAACGTGCCTAAACTCAGCCTCTTCCAAAACATAGAAAAAATGCTCCAAGTCATCCTTCCTTCACTTGGAATGGATCCTATAGGCCTGTGGCTACCTCAAATGTCCTTCTCCAATGATGAGATGCACTTATGATGTGTGGATGAGTGGACTCACCTTTCCTCCCTTTTATAAAGTTCATGGTGGGATTCCCTTAGCCACTAAGGGTCTTCTCCTTACACCAAGCTGACCTTAAGATATTTTCAAAAATCCATAGAATCATAGAATTTTTATTTTTATTTTCATTCATCTAATTCCACCAGATTGATGCCTTTAGTGCCCCTTAGCTCTTCAAGGGTGCCCCACCCACACTAAATTTCCAAACCATCAAAATATCCACTTGGTTTTACGCCCACAACTTTGGGTGCATAAATGACTGCTTGGGTACACTTGCACACAAATCCCATGTGGGTCAAACTTCTCCCAAAACCTGTATCTAGGGTGTGGGAGGACCTCCCAAGCTACACAAATTAACATCTAGAAGGTTGAGATAGATGTGGAACACTTTTAATAGTGGTTAGAGTTATAGAGAGTGTGTCCTACACCATGAGCAAGGAACCCCTTAATAATACTTTACTGCTCTTTACTGACTTTCATCATTCATAGCACTTTGAAGGCCAGTCCCACCATTTCTCTATCTAAGAAATGGGATAGATAAATAAGAGAAAGATGAAATATTTAGCACCCCATCTCGATAGTGGAATGCTGGAATGCTACGTTGTCTTATGGCTTTTACTATTATTGAATTGAGTATCATTTTGAGAAAAAGAATGCAAATGATGTGTGGTAGTCCATTATCACTAATCTTGAACTTGTGCAAAAGTGATTGTGGGGCACTTATGAATGTCCATAATGAATCACTCCTGATTTCAATTTTAATTCTCCGAACAACATGTCTTACATTTACTAAATTCTAGCTTTGTAAAGTGTATGGATTATTTTTTTGAAATTTTTTAATGAATCAATGCATTTCACCCCGTAAAAGTCACTTCACTTTTGGACAATACGTATGACCTTTTTCTTGTTTGCACATATTTTGTTTATGTGGACAATAAATGCACTTTATTCACAATTTCCAGCTATTATAAATGACAAATATGAAGTTTTCCAAAATAATTACATTTAGTTGAAACTAAGTTCATTATATAATAAAGGTTTTCAAGCGTTAGGGGCAACAAAATATCTAAATGAGTTTTGAATGAGTTTGGTAAATGGAAAAGATGAGGTTTTTAGGTTTTATTGAAAAAATAACTTAAATTCTAAATAAATTGAATGAGTTTGATAGAGGAAAATCAAGATAAAAGTTAGAATAAAAAATGGATTTATATGTTTTTTTATATGCATTTTCTACTTAAAATAAAAATGACATAAAGAACTCGTGTGGATTATAATTGAAAATAATCTTACCATTACAATATTTTTTTTAAAACTAAAATGGAAATTCAATTTTTTTTTTAAACTTAAATGGAAATTCAAAGTAAAACATAGTATTAGATATGTGTCTTGATACATTCACATCTTACCATTACTATATTCTTTTCTTTTTATAACTTGTATGGAAATTTAAAATAAAACAAAGTATTAGATATGTGTCTCAATACATTCAATTCTTACTGCAAGCAAAGTTCGCTGCAAGCAAAATAATAAACAAATAAAAAAAACAAAGGAACTTGTCCTAAAATTATAAATAGACTTGGATAATGTTGCATTCATATGCTCTAAAAAGTTTCATAGTAGTGACCGAAATTTTATCACTATAAATCCTTGATTGTGGGTGGGAGATTGTAGGCTCATTACAATGATAATTTTCCCTGCATAGAAGATGATGATGGATCCCATTAAAAAAATTAAAGCATAATGGAAGAATGCATTATTTGGGACAACAATAAAAGTAACATTACAACATAGATGGAAGGCATATGAATTTTCATGTTATAAGAGCCACATATATATCACATTTGTGTCAAGCTCTATCCTCCCTAGGCATATCCTATAAATGCATATATATCATCCATCTCACCTTGTTAAAGCTTTTATTAGTGTCCCTACCATTTTTTCAACTTGTGATTTTGGCCTCCCTTTTGATTTTTAGTACCATGGTAGGATCCCCTCACATGTGCCTCCTTGTCAAATGGTCAAAGGTTTTCCCCTAGTATACCTCTTGGGCCACGTGATCAGGTCAATTTCTAGCTAATTGCTTCAAATATAGGTTTTCTGTATCAAATGGTTAGCGAGAGAGTTAGAAAACTTCATTAAGCCCTCTAACTATCCACAAATCCATTTGGGTCGTTAATAATATGAATTTAATTAGTTAATAATTAGGCTCTTTGTTATGACTTCTATTGCCTTTATCACACTTGTGGCTTGTGGTTCGTTCATATATGTGTAACAAAAGAATTATTTTCTCTCATCGTCCTTATTTCTTGGCTTAATTTTTGTGTATTGATGGTGAATGCTTAATAATTTGACCATTACAAAGATAATGATGCATCCATAGTGTGTGTAATGACTAGATATGCCACTCAAGTGTTTTTAACCCATTTATGTTCCAACCTCTAAGATATACAAGAATTTATTTTTGATATTATCAAATTCAAAACTCTTGATATTTATTAGTCTCTCAACTTATAATTTATTATCCTTTCTTTTATTATCTGCCTCTATCAACCCTTCACTTGCTAAAGGTTTTGTTTGGTTCTAATTGATGATGTCAATTAGAGTTCAATTTAATGTCAACTCGTGGAGGTAAACTTAGAAGTGCTTATCTAAAATATATAGATCTAGAAAGATTCCTAATTTGTTCGAGATCTTAAAGTTCCCTTACAATAACATATTCATCAAGATCTCTTTCAACAACTAATCAAACCTATATATAACAATTGTCAAGATCCTAAGGTTCTCTTACAAGAACACCTGAATTTTAGGATCTCGTCCAATATTAGAACATTTAACAAAAACTTAAAAGATGAAATGAAACAAACCTAAATCTAATAATTGTATGAGGTCTTACGGTTCTCTTACAAGAACACTTTCAAATAAGACTCTTTCCAATATTAGAACATATAACAAAACTTAAAAGCTGAAATCAAACAAAAAAATAAATTAAATTATACCTAAAATAAAAAAAATAAGCATGCAAGTGAGGCCATGGGGGCCCTCCATAACTCCACAGGCACACCACTTCAAAGGAGACTCAGATGTAGAAGCAAAATCGAAATATGATTCTTTATTTCAAAATTTCCATTACAAACCAACTCTAAGGTTACAACTCTAAGCTACTAAATTCGACACCAGCACATTTAATCACATAGCAAGATTTGTGACATCGAGGCTTTGTCCTCCTTGCTACTAAATCTCCCTTTTTGGATCATTTGGTTAGAAATTAGTGGTGTTTTGGATCTATTTCTATCTGCACCACAATAAACCTTCATCCCATGTTAAGGAATCTTTGTCACATTCCTATGAGAGAGAAGGTAAACTTCTTCATTGGTGGTGCATGATTCACTCAAACTTGCATCATAGTAATTTATTTTCAGTTGTGTGTGGCTTGCATGTTCTAGTTTTTTGGAGGTAGATTATTCTTGCTTGTTTCTGTGAAGTAAGATCAATACTTAAGATATGTAGATTATGATTCTAACCCTTTTATTTTTTGTAAGATAATTCCACTATCTCCAAGCCTAAGTAGTTTCCATATATTAAATTAAATTAGTTTAGGTTAGAGTAGGCTCAAACCTTGTTAAGGGTTTTCATTCTTCTAGGAAGGAAATAAACCTTAAGATCCATTCCTATTTTCTTACTTATCCTAGAGAATTTGATACAGGTGGATATTGGTGGCCACCCACCTATTCCACCTAGACCTCTAGTCAGTTTCAGCAGTTTCTTTGTTTATAGCAACATTTACTATTTTTAGTAGTTTTTCGGGTCTTGAACTTCCGGAGCAGTTTTGACCCCCTAAACGACGCTTTTTTGAGGTCTGCAGTAGGCCCATAATTGTAGCATACAAAAAATAATGTAGTATTCAGAGAGATATTTACGATAACATATCGTACACACAAAATGGAGATAATATGACCAAGTTACAACCTCAGGAAGTTGGCTGCCCAACATACCCCAACGGGGCCTACGAACTCTTGGCGTTTCATCTCCTGGGGTTAGGGTTTTGGTTGTTTAAGTTTTTCCCATGTTGTTAAATAATAAAAATGCCTTTGAGCCTCATTGTAATGCAGTTCAGAGGCATGTAGCTGCCACATCTCTTTTAAGAGATAGGCTACCATCGCCCGAGCTAGTCTATTTCCATTATGCTTGTAAGCATATTTCAGTTATTTTTTATTAATGAAATGAAGTTTTATTCTTGCTTTATATTCACGTTTATGTTTATTTTTGTATTTTATTGCATTCCTAAATAATTCCAGATCACTGGTATCAGAGTGGTCTGCTCTTTCTCGATCTTTCTTTGCAAGTCCCCAACGAGATCAGGGTATAAGGAGTTAAGGCTCATTTTGGTTGAAACTTTCTAAGAAAAGCCCCAATGACCTCCCATGGATGAAGAAAATAAAGACGAGGGAGTAGGAGATCCTATCAAAATATTTCTCCAGAAGGCCCTCTAGAAAGAAAGGAATGCGATGATGGATAACTTTTCCCAGATCCTTCGACGACTACCCACTGACGACACATCTTCATCCAACAACCACTCTGGAGGCGCCACTCCTTTTAAGGTACAAGTTAACTTTTACATTCCCACATTTGAGGGAAAAATAGATGCAGACACCGTATATAGATGGCTGAATCTATTAGAATTATAATTTTTGGTTCATTAATTTTCCAATCGAGAAAATATTACTTTTGCACTCCTCAAATCCGCCCCCCCCATGTCAAGGATTGGTGGGAAACCTACTGTGAGAAAAAGGACGAGAGGGAATCCTTCTTGTTCTCCACTGCACCCAATTGGAATTATTTTTGAGATGACATCAAGGAACAATATTACCCCATGGAGAGCTATGAGGACAAGTACATACAATGGACTACACTGTGACAACAAAGGGATCAAGATGTGAATGAGATGAAAAATCTGTTCCATACCTTGTGCACAAAGTTGGGTATCAAATATTCATAGAAACATTTGTTACTTAAGTAATGCAGTTGTCTGCACATATACATCCAAGAGGAAATGAAGTTCCTTGAAATTTCCTCGCTTGGTGCAACATACCGGTATGCTGCCAAGATTGAGAAAAAATTCAAACAGAAGAAGCGAGACTTTGGATCTGCGAATCATAAGCAAGGAAAAGGTGCCCCCAAACCACAGAACAAAGGAAAAAGCCAAGGTGAGGTGGCCCAAGACAACCCGCCGAAGCCACAAGCGAATAACAACACCACAAAGCCAAAGAAGGACACAAGAAATTGGTGTGAATTCCATAAGAGGGAAAAAAACAAAAAACTATTTTTTCAACTTGTATTTTCAACTTATCTCCTTATGGGTTTACTCAAATTTTGAGCGGTAACACTCGTTGGATGCAAAATTTGATTCCTCATCCAAGGAGTACCCATGTTCCATACTTTCAATGGACCCTAGTACACGAAAAATGAAAAATACATGAACAACATGATTGCAATCACGTTTTTACATGTATTTCTCATTTTTCATGTAGCAGGGTCCATTGAAAGTATGCCACATTGGTACTCCTTGGATGGGGAATTAAAATTTGCATCCAAAGAGTGACTCTCGCTTAAAATTTAAGTAAAACCTTAGGGAGATAATTTGAAAAATTAGCCTTAATATTTTATTAATTTTTAATCTTTTTACTTTTTTACTCAAAAAATGGTGAATCATCCCCCATGATTGACATAATCATCTTAAATCCTATTGGTTCTTACAAAGTTGATTTTGGTTGTACATTTTTCTTAGGAGGCCCATTTTAGACCTCAAAATTACCCTAATGATAGAGAAGGAGGAACCCGAAGATCCAGAGGGGGGGAATGCCTCTTCAATTCCCAAATGTGGGTGAAGGGTTCCTCGTTGCAGTTCATTGTCGATGACGGGAGCCAAAAGAAACTCATTTCAGCAGAGGTCATGAAGCGGCTGGGATTATCAACCACAACACACCCACAACTATACACCATCAAGTGGCTTCACCAAGGATGAGATCTTCGTGTCAACCAGAAGTGTCGCCTTCCCTACAACATAAAGCCCTTCATGGATGAGGTATTATGTGATGTTGCCCCTCTTGAAGTTTGTGATGTATTATTAGGCCAACCATACCTGTGGAAGTGACATGATGTGTGTGAGTCTAGGCCTCACACTGTTATTATTATTTAGGTAATAATTTGTACATGATACCAGAGGTAACACCACCCACTGCCATATCTTTGATCACTGCAAAGAAATGCAATAAGCTCATTTCCAAAACCAGGATTTTTTTTTCCTTATGATCCGCCCTTAGGGCAAGAATAATACTATGGTCATGACCTATAGACAGGAATTCTCCGCATGGAAACAACAAATGGACAAGGTCATGGATGAGTACATGGACATCTTCACCTTGTTAGTCATCAATATTTTTTGCCGATATCAAAAGATGACTAAGTGATGGTCCTAGATTTCTAAAAACAAAATTTGAGAAATATTGTGAGTTCTAGAAATCTCATTTCCTTCATTATCCTAAGTCAAATTGTTTCACTAAATTTCCCGCTCTTTGCCTTCTAAAGTTTCACCTCACTAATCAAGAAAGAACTTCATTGTCGGGCTTGTTTACCTCATTTCACTACTTCACCCTCATCCTCATTCATGGCCTTTTCCCTCTAAAAAACCCATTTCTTCCTTTCCCAAAAACCCTCATGAAACACCCCTCACTCATCATTTTTCCTCTAAAATCTTAAACAATGCAAAAGTTCCCTTTTTACATTGTTTTGAGCTAAGTTTTAAGCCTATCGGGTTCTTTAAATTTTATTATAAAACTCCGTTTTATGTTAAAAACCCACTCTTTGATAAAATAGGCTTTAAGCCCCCTTTACTTCTTAAGCCCCAGCCCCTTTTACCTTTATAAAACCTTGGCCTCTACTATCCTTAGCCCCTTCTCCCTGTATAAATAAACCTCCGCCCTTTTATTTTATTAAACCCACCAAACCTTATAAAAACCCCCCTTAACCTTCGAAATATTAAAGGGTGGGCCCGCCTCTCATTACACCCGACATCCTCCATTAGCCTTACAATTGAACACATTTAGTTAAATTTTAAAGACCCCGGGCCCTATACTTCATTTAACCTCGCCATCCAACCATACGATGCCACTTGTCCTCCACTTCCGACCCAACCCAATGTTCCTCATCTCCCGATGCGCGACAACCGTCGATCTCCCATCCCAAGATCGGACGACCAATATTACACATTGCAAATAAAGTTGCGATGGGCTTAGCATTTCAGGACCCACGTGAAATCGATGGTTTTTCCCTGCCACATGTCTCATCCTGAGACATATCACGCAGCCCTCACCAAAAACCGTTAATCACCTATCCTCTGTGTGATAAACCATTTCTGGTTTTCGAAAACCACCTATCCTCTGCGCCCTTTTTCAAAATATTTCCGCCTCCTGTTCAATTTTCTCCTGGTTCCACCTATGGAACCCTTCTCCCTGCACCACCTCCTCCTCTGCAAATGCTCTCCAACAGTCCAAAACCCAGAAAAATGCGGTGAAACTCTTCCGCAGGATTTTTTACTAATTGTTTATGTTTTTGTAGATTTTTAATGACGGACATAAATGAATTCATTATGCAGGACCAAAATTGGTCACAGAAAAGCCCCTGGATGACGATCCAGGAGCTCATAAAGGATCAATAATTGCTGGAGGGTCCGTGCCAATATTTTCATCAATGAAACATGATAATGGGTGGATCGAATGAACCCTCCAGCCACGAAGAAGGTTTCCCCTGCACACAAACAACAAAAACAGTCTAAGAAACAGTGAAGGAAGAAGTTAGATGGATTAAAGGGATAATTCTAATCACAAGCCGAGACAAAGGGTTAGCCAGTCAAAGCAGAAGTCAAAGAAGGAAAAGGTAGACAGATAAAGGTCAAAGATGAAAGGATAAAAGCAAAAGGATCAAAACAATGTTACCGATGAAACAGGAACTATTACCTCAAAACAGGAACTCTAGCCCAAAAAAACTCAAAAAACATGAAAAAACGCCCCAAAAACAAAAAGTGTGTATTCCAGAATGCATTTGTTTTTTTCTCAAGGTCAAATTTCACCTTTTTATAAAATTATGCTAAAAACGAAATTGTTTCTTGAAAAAATGATTGAAAAAACACCCTCAAAACAAAACGAGTTGATGCTGGAATAAAAAAAATAAACATTGTGTCACACTTTTGACACATTGTAACAATGGAATTAAAGAAAACATATTAGGACATTGAAAAATCGTAAAATTCTAAATTTTTTTATAAATGATGTTAAATATAAACAAAATCATGTCTGAAGGGCTTATCATTTCGAACAATTTTTATCCATGTTGTTAAACTTAAAATATCTTGACTCTAAACAACCCTAAAATTGTAATTATTTTCAACCATAACATTAAAGATAAAATTTCGCAGCGCATAAAAACCTTAATGTCAATTTGTAAATCTCAAGTTTTTAAATCTTAAGTTTTCAAGATACTTGAACCATGAAATTATGGAGAAATTATATGACTCAAACAATTTTAAAAAATGAACAAGTACATGAAAAATTTATTATTCATATATTTGTTTGTTTATATATAAAAACATATTTTTTAAATTTTTTTTATTGTTTTTCTATATTTTAAATTATAATTGTTTTTGTTTTAAGAAAATAAAAAATAAAAATAAAAATCTTCTTATATATGTTTGTGTATATTTTAAAACATATTTAATTTTAAACAGTTTGTGTTTGAAAATAAAATAAAAATAAAAATTAATTTGCTGCCCGCTGGGGGCTAGAGGCAGGCTAGGAAGCCCTCTATGACGCCACCCAGCCAGCCTCTGGCCCCCGGCTGGGCAGCTGGGGGTGATTCTCGGAATCACCTTCCGCCCAATCATGGGCGATTCTCAGAATTGCCCTCCATCCAGCCGGGGGTGATTCTCGGAATCACCTTCCGCCTAGCCGGGGGTGATTCTCGGAATCGCCCTCCGCCCAGCTGGGCGTGATTCTAAGAATCGCCCTTCGCTCGGCTGGGCGTCGGAGGCAGGTCGGGCGGCGCCGTCGAGGGCTGCCTAGCCTGCCTCCGGCCCCCAACTGGGCGGAGGCAGGTTGGGCAACCCTCGATGGCGCCACTTGGCTGGCCTCTAGCCCTCGGCTGGGCGGAGGGATATTCTCGGAATCACCCTTCGCCCGGCCGGGGGCCGGTGGTTGGCCGGGCAGTACCGTCTAGAGCTGCCCAGCCTGCCTCCGGCCCCCTGCTGGGCAAAGGGCGATTCCGAGAATCGCCCTTCACCCAGCCGCGGGTTGGAGGCAGGCTGAGTAGCCCTTGACGGTGCCACCCGGCCTACCTCCGACCCCTAGCTGGGCGGAGGGCGATTCCAAGAATCACCCCTAGCTGGGTGGAGGGCGGTTCCGAGAATCACCCCCGGTTGGGCAGGGGGCGATTCCGAGAATCACCCCCGGCTGGGCGGAGGGAAATTCCAAGAATCACCCTCGGTTGGGCGGAGGGTGATTCCGAGAATCACCCTCCGCCCAATCGGGGGTGATTCTCGGAATTTCCCTCTGCCTAGCCAGGGGCCGGAGGCAGGCTGAGCAGCCCTCGACAGCGCTGTCTGGCCTGCCTTTGGCCCCCGGCTGGGCGGAGGGCGATTTAGAGAATCACCCCCGGCTGGGTGGAGGGTGATTCTCGGAATCGCCCTCCGCCCAGCTAGGGGTGATTATTGGAATGGCCCTCCACCCAACCAGGGGCTGGAGGCAGGCTGGGCAGCCCTCGACGGTGCTGCTCGACCGACCTCTGGCCCTCGGCCGGGTGGAGGGTGATTCCGAGAATCTCCCTCTGCTTAGTCGGGGGCTGGAGGCCAGCAGGGTGGCACCATCGAGGGCTGCCCAGCTTGCCTCCACCCATCCGGGAGCCGAATATAGGCTGGAAAACCCTCGATGGTGCCGCTCGGCCTGCCTCCGGCCCCCGGATGGGTGGAGGGCGATTCCAAGAATCACCCCGGGCTGGGTGGAGGGCGATTCTGAGAATCGCTCCCGGCTGGGCGGAGGGCGATTCTGAGAATCAAACACGGAGGGGCGAAGGCCGGTCGGGTGGCATCGTCGAGGGATGCCCAACCTGCCTTCGGCCCTCGGCTGGGCGGAGGGCGATTCTCGGAATTGCCCTCCACCCAGTCGGGGGCCGGAGGCAGGCTAGGCGACATCGTCAAATGAAGGAGATTGGGTTTTGGATCTATTTTCAGGTTCAGGTAAGTTTTATTATACAACTTTAAATTTAAATATTTTATTTTTTTACTTTTTATGTCTTTATACTAATTTTCTTACTTATTTCTTTTGTACTTGATGATTATGTACAACACTAGCATGTTGCCTACCAAAAGGAAAAAAATTCATTGCCATTGAGAAAGTCCGAGTGCAATGCAAATTTATTCAACAAAGAATTAACGCTCTTGAATTCCTTCCAGATGTGAAGCAAGAAGTTGGTTTGAGGAAAGGGGATTTTAATGAATCACGTGTGGCAAAAAAAGCAAAGGAACCTCAACCACCATTATATGGAATGATTGGAAATGGACACTTTGGAAGATTTGCAGACATAAAAGATCCATTAGAAGATGACAATGACCAAAATGAAGTAGAAAATGTTGCGGAAGAAGCCATCAATGATGTTCTAGATGATGTTGAACATGTATTAGTTGATATTGTTGAGGATCTTTAAGTTATGCTTGCAAACAAAGCTCATTTTTCAGATCTATTAATTAGTTTTACTTGTAATGTTTAGACTTTGATATTTTATGAGAATAATCCTTATTTTTTGCAAAAAACATGTGATTACTATTATTTTTTGACATAAAATTCAATAAAAATTCTATTTTCTTAAGTTTTTTTGTTAAGATTTTCTCAAAAATTAGTTTATTTAACATAATTTTTTAACAAAAAGTCTCTAAAAGTGTATTTTTTGCATTCTATTTGTATTGAAAATTTGTATTTTTTTGTCATATCGTTCAAAATATTGGTTTTTTAGCGACAATTATTTGATGTCCATTGAAAAATTAATTAGAAATACATAAACTTGTAGAAAATATGAACTTTATAATATTGACCCTTTTTTCATTTTTTTATCTATGTGAAAAAGTGAAGATATCATTACAAATTTTTATTTAAAAAAATAATTATTTTTTTCTTTTTAAAACACAAGTACATAAATGCACTTAATAATAAACATCTCACAGAAGAAGAGGACATTAGAAAATGTAGTGTCAAAATCAATCCTCTAAAAAATTTTTGGTGATGATACACCACCACTATTCAAAATCGACATAAAAATCATCACAAAAAAAAAAAAAAAAAAAAAAAAAATTTGAAAGTGCCAAAAACATGCTTAAAAAAAAAAAAATGATTCTGCATCACCACTTTCAAAATCGAATTATTTTTTTCTTGCTTTCGTCAAAAAGTAGGTACGGTCGCGATTCTCATTTCCTTGATGTGGTCATTCGGATAAATCAAAAAGATTAAAGGAACAAAACAAAGATCACAAACATATTAAAGAAAATATGATAAAAATAGACAATCAAAGCATAAAGATAGAGTTTAAGGCATAATAACAAAGATTAAAGATAAAGCAAAGGGTAGATTAACCCAAAGAAAATTTTAATGACTCAACATATGGTAGTTACTCTTCTCAATATATATTTTTGCCACCTAGTGCCTTGTTTTATTTCAATAAAGCATCAGGCAGTTATTGAGCCTAGTCAGAGATATTTATTTCGGCTAAAACAGTTATTGTAAAAGTTATGAATAGGCCTTAAAAGTAAAAAATTTCACCTATATCCTTTAGGAGTTAAGATAGAAGTTATTAATTAGAGAAATATCTGCATATATTCCTGCCTTGAGCCTGCATGGTCTTCAAGGTTAGGAATTCATTAACTCTGTAATAAATGACACTCAAACCCTAGCTTAGCTCCACCTCCTCATTTGCAGATAAATACTGCATCTGAACTCATTATCTTGTTGGCATTTGATGACGCTTTGAAGTAATACATGGTCTCTTGGAAGTTGAAAAGAAATTGATGTCTTGGAACTTGTGGATGCCCTGATTTGTTTGTTGATGGAGGAGGCTATTGTAGGATCCCTGAGCCTGGTTGTTGGTGAAGTGTTTCTAATCTGTTATTGTTATTTCCTATTTCATTTTGTTTCCATCTTTCTATGTTGTAGCAAAGAAAAAGATTTAGACTAAGAAATGTCTTTTGAAATCACCTTAGTTCTGTTTGTTCTTCATTGCCTTAATGTTTTCCTCTGCTAGGACATTTTAGATAATTCTTAACTGCTCCCTAGACCCCCTAAGCTTGTTTATTTCATAAATAGTTGAATACAGTTGGTATCAAGCATGATTTATGGCTAGCCCTGCTTATTTGATGTCACTCAAACACTATTTTTTAAAGTTTCTCTCTAAAGTACCATTACATAGGTCTGCCAAAGAGGTTTTGTTTCGATCATACCCTTTGTACTTGCTTAACTAATTGTTTTAGAGATCTTCATAGCTATAATCAAAGATGTTTAGGCGTTCCCTCTTCTCTGATTATAGTTATATGTGCGTCTTGAATGTTTTCTGTCCTTGAAGTTGAAATCACTAGAAGTTAAATAAGTTTCTCGCCTTCTATATTTCATTGGAAATGTTTGTCTTGAATAATTATCTGCTTTAGTTGAACCAAAGAATTTATGGTTTGCCCTGTCTATTGATTGCCTCTTCATGCTTATGATATTTAAAAAGTACATATGATAAAGGATTCTTAATTTCCCTTTTTCCTACTTTTTATTCTTATTATTGATGTCCATCTCATTACCCCTAAAAAACCTTGAATATCCACTGACCAAGTTATATTTTACCTGTGATGCTCCTTGATCCATTGATGAACTTTTCATGACTTCCATAGACTCCATTGCCCAATGACTTAGATATTTCCTCATTCCATTTATGCTGCTTGATCATCATACCCAACCGAAACAATGATACAAACCCTGTACTTAATAACTAGCCTAAAAACAACCATCTAAAGCAAACAAGCTCATATCATTTGTAAAAAAAATAGAGAGAGCCCTCTCTGAGTCCAGGAAGGCTAGGTCCTAGGAATCCAAAGACTGGTCTGATGTTGCCATGTCCATTTGGTATACCAATCTACTAAATCACGAGATTACAACATAATGGCGATCACGGTGGGACCTTCTGAGTTAGTGACAATATAAGTACTCCTTAGAACTTCAGAAATCCCTTTCAAAACATAGGAAACTCCAACTGATAGCCAATGAGTAGAATCTAGTTGTTTCACCATATTAGCTAAATGATGATCCAGGTATAGGACACTCAAACAAACCTTAGGTCTACATAAATAAAACTCAGAAAACCCCAACAACATTCCTAGATTTGTTTTTTTCAATTATTAGTGGTGGGCCATAAACAATACATCCCTAAAACAGTAAAACATATCCACCTGGCGACTCCACTAGCCTCTAGCAGGCCTATTAATTCACTAGTCCTCATTAGACTTACTTAGGATTGTGTCAAACTAGCTCTAAGAAGTTCAGAAGCCTAGTCCCATATTGTAAGTTTACTAAACACTAAGAGAGGTCAACCTTCTAAAAAACAGTCCTAAACTTTCAGCCTCTCTAAATTTTGAGTTTGAAATCTGGCTTAACAAAGGATCAATACCAGATCTCATCCAGACCCTAATCCTCCTACTATAGTTGATGATCCAGAGAAGATTTTGTGGCAAACTTCTAGAGCTGGAAATTTAACTACTGATAGGACTATCTAAAGAACAAGATCTGTCCCTGAACACCTTACAGTCTTGAAATATCCGCAATTTGACTTGTGCCATTCAAAGAACCTATTTATAACCAAGTCACATAGTGATATTGACCAGACTGAATTTGAGCCCATATATTTGCAACAAATTTCTAGTAGAGAAGCCTCTCCTTCCACTCATACTGATTTTCAACTTCTCCATCACCTTAGCTCCTTCCATAACAAATATGCTCATAATCAATTTTCTAGTCCAAGTACTTCCACCACACCCATCCACACATCCGCTATTCAAAAAACTCCCTTCCATCCCACATTCCCTCTCACAAACCCACCTCTTATAAATCTTCCATTTACTCCCATCATGGCAGCATGGTATGCTCCCTTAGTGTTACCACAACCTTTGGTTCATTTACCAAATGATTATCAATTCAAAATTCCCCATTTCACTGGAACTGAATCTACTACTGCCAAAAAGCACGTAGATAAAATGGATGATGCCTTTGATTACATGGAAATAGAAGAAGAGACTATTAAGATGAGAATATTTGAGCAAAGTTTAGGAGGAGAAGCTAAAAAATGGTTTAAAAGCTTAACTCGTAATAGCATAAATGATCTCCCTTCTTTATACCAAACATTCATAAACAAATGGGAAATTAAAAAGAACCCTCTCCAAATCCTTTCAGAATATAGCAACCTAAAAAGAAATGCTGGGGAAAGTGTCCAAGTTTATTGCACTAGATTTAATAGTGTTTACAATGCACTTCCCCCAAACATGAAACCTCCACTAGGCTTAGCCTTAGCAAAATTTCTAGAGGGTTTTGACCCAGACATGGCCTATCATCTAAGAGAAAGAGACCCCTTAACTTTAGAAGATATGCAGAGGGGAGCTGTGAGTGTAGAAGCAAAACTGATTGAGAAAATACTAGGTTGAAATCAGAAAAAAGAGTTACATACAAAGATGAAACAATGGCCTCAACCTCATCATCTGATGCCAAAATTGATAACTTAGTAAGAGTAATGGAAATAATGTTGGGAAGGATAAACTTAACTGATAGAGTACCTCCTAGGGAGAACCAAGTAAATCCCCAAAACATAAACATAAATCCAAATTTCAAAATAGATCCTATTCAAAATAGATAAAGAGATAATGACCAACAAATTAGGCCTCCTTTCCAAGAAAACTATGTAGATGAAGAAGAAAGAGAGACAAAAAGGTTGGAAGAAAATCATGTAAACCTGATAGGATCTGATAGTGAGGGTGATGTTTTTCTCACTGAATAAGAACAAGGATTTTTTTCCGTAGAACAAACTGAAAACAACCATGAGGATTCTGAAGACTATCAATTGGGATTTGAAAATGCTATAATGGAGGTCCATAGACAATATGATCTTAGGAGAAAAAATAACCAAGAGGCCTCGAAGAATAATAACACAGAAATTGCTGTTAGGAAAACCTCATAAAATCCCCCTAAAAAGATAGAAAACAGTACCAACACTGTGGCTAAGAAATGTGATCTAAATAAAGACAAAATCAACCAAAAAAGTGTTGACCCAAGCGGCCCTAGTACTTCTGCTAGTGGCCCTAAGAAATTTGTCCAAAATAACAGTCCTAATAAAACTCAGCAAATCAGAATTGCTGAAAAGACTATGTGTGACAAAACATATATAAATATATAAAAAACACTAGCACCTTTCAGCCTTGAGGGAGAAATTTCCAAGATTAAAATTAGCATACCCTTAGCTGAACTAGTAACCCATGATGTATATAAAAATCAAGTTTTGAAAGCTTTGAATATAGGAAATGATACCGACACTTTAAAATTGATAGAGGATAAACCAAAATTTTTGTTTGGTCCTGAAGAAAAAGGAAAATACCAAGAAGGGGTTGTCCCTCCATTCTATGTCAGTCTGAATATACATGATAAAATCTTACACAATGCCATGCTAGACTCTGGTGCCTCTCACAACCTCATGCCAAAAGTGGTGATGGAGAGATTAGGCCTAGAAATTACTAAACCTTACAAGGGCCCTTATTCTTTTGATTCAAGCAGAGTCAAGTGTTTGGGTCTAATTAAGGATTTATGTGTCAATCTGGCACAAATTCTTGCTAAGAGTTTAGTCATGGACATAGTAGTTTCTGACATTCCCCCGAAATATGGCATGCTTTTATCCAGATCATGGGGAGCCAAACTTCAAGGGAACCTTCAAATGGACATGTCTTATGCCACCATCTCAGTCTTTAACCAAACAAGAAGATTATACCGGGAATCTCATATAAAATATATGGTAAGAATCGTAGATAGGCCAAACAAAACTTCTATTTATTCCATTAATTCAGATCTTGATTCATTTATCTTGTTCAATGAATATGAAATCAGCAAACAAGAAAATGAAAATGAAAAAAGAGTTGAGCCCACTAGAATAGCTAAATCTTTCCTCAAATGAAAAACATAACAACTCAAACTTTAGCAGCCTTGAATATTAGAATGATAGTGAGTTTGAAATAGAAACAATGTGGAACATGAGCTTTGATGGCTCTTGTGGAAAAAATGGTTCTGGATTTGGTGTATGGGTACATAATACAAACAAAGGACATTCCTACAAACTTGACTTCCAATGCGCTAATAACATTGCAGAATATGAAGCTCTCTTCCTTAGCTTACATTTTCTCAAAGACTTAGGAGCCAAGAAAATATTAGTCCAAGGAGATTCAGTGCTGATCATTAGGAAAATAAAAGGGGAGTATTCAGCCAAAAACCCAAGATTAAGAGAATATAGGAATACTGCTCTAGATCTCTTGAAAACCTTTGAGAAATATCAACTCACTTTCATCCCTAGAGCTTAGAATAACCTTGCAAATGAGCTTGCCTTTGCTGCTAGCAATTGCCAAATTACCCATGTAAATGAACTATTTACTGTCAAAGTAAAAAATTGGTGCACAGTACCTGACAATGAAAACTATTGGCAAGTGTTTGAGGGTGATAAACACATTGTTGATTTTCTGCAATATAAAAATGATTTTGCTGTACCAACACCTGGCTCAAGCCATGAACAAGATTGTTTTGATGAAAAACAAGTCCACATAATAGAACTGTCCTCTACTGCTGATATAAACCAATTTGAACATCTTTTTAAGGAAGAATTACTTGACAATCTAGACTAAAAGGACCTTGAGATTTTACAATGCAAAGATGATTCAATACCTAGGGGCCTTACACCATTAGAGGATATTTTTGACTTCAATGATGTAGGTAAAAAACCAAAGATGGAGCCTACAGAAACTAATGTAGAATAACATAACATAGGCATCATGAATGAACCCAAAATGATCAAGTTATATAACGCTCTTCCTACTCATATAAAATAGGAATATATTGAACTTTTCAAAGAGTTTCGAGATGTGTTTGCATGGGGTTACAAAGATCTGAAATCATATAATACCAACATTATTCAACATAAAATTCCTCTTAAGGAAAATCAGAAACCTTTCAAACAAAAACTAAGAAGGACAAACCCTATTTTATTACCTTTAGTTGAGAAGGAGATAAAAAAGATGTATGATGCTGGGATCATAGTTCCCCTTAGATACTCACAGTGGGTTTCCAAACTTGCATCTGTTAGGAAGAAGACCAGGGAAATTAGGCTTTGGATTGACTTTAGAAATCTGAACAAAGCCTCCCTAAAAGATAATTATCCATTGCCTAAGATGGATCACATACTCCAAAATGTTGTTGGATCTAAGAGAATATCACTCTTGGATGGTTTTTCAGGCTACAACCAAGTACTAGTACTCCCAAGTGATCAACACAAAACTACCTTTACCACACCCTGGGGTACATTCATGTATGTTAAAATTCCATTTGGTTTGATGAATGCAGGGGTCACATTCCAAAGGGCCATGGATATGGCTTTTTCGGAAGACATAGGCTATTTCATAATCATTTACCTTGATGACATCACTTTTTACTCCAAAACTGATAAAGAGCACTTAGTCCATTTGAGAAAAGGTTTTGAGAAATGCAGAAAATATGGCTTGTCCTTGAATCCCAAGAAAACACTCTTTGGTCTGCAAGAAGGAAAAATCCTAGGCCACATAATCTCTGAAGAGGGAATCAAAGTAGCTCCCAAAAGGATTGAAGGCATATTGAAAATCAACCATCCTAGAAACCTCAAAGAATTTCAATCTTTAATTGGGAAGATAAAATTTTTGAGAAGGTTCATCCCTAACCTTGCTAAAATTTTGAGGAATATCACAAACATGCTCAAAAAGGAAACAAGAGTTAAATGGACCTTAGAATCCAAATAGTTATTTGAACTAGTGAAACAAGCTCTCACTCAAACACCAGTTCTTAACAATCCTGATTTCACCAAAGATTTCTACATTTTTTCATTTGCATCTGAGCACGCCATTGCTGTGTGTTGTTGCAAAAGAATAATATAAGGCAAGAACAACCAATATCCTTCTTTATTAAAGCCTTAAGAGATTCTCCACTCAAATATAACATCATGGAGAAACAAGCCTTAGCCTTGATAAAAGCCTTGAAAGATTTCTGAGTCTACATTTTACACTCTCATATCATTGCTTTGTCCCACATACAGTTGTCGAGGACATTCTAAATCAAGACCCTGATGGTAAAAGGGGAAAATGGATTGCTATTATCTTAGAGTATGATTTAAAAACCAGGCCTACCAAGCTGATTAAAGGATAAGGATTAGAAAAACTCATGGTGGAATTGAATTTCCAAGTATTAGACATGAATATGATTGATGTTTTACAAGAAACAAAAGAATTCATAGCTCCATATATTGAAGAAATATTTTTGAATTCTTTGTGGTATGCTGATATCATATATGTGCTTCTTTATCTTAATACTCCTTCTTTATCAAAGAATAAAGCTAGATTCTTGAAACAAAAACCTTTAAATTATTACATTTTAGATGGAGTGTTATATTGGAAAAATACTGTTGGCATATTGCTTAAATGTTTGCTTGATAATGATGCAGGAAAGATCATGCATGAATTGCATGAGGGAGAGTGTGGAAGACACCTTTACTGGAAAACCACAACAAACAAGATTCTTAGAGCTGGCTATTATTGGCCCACCCTTTTCCATGATACTCAAAAACTAGTCATGACTTGCCATAAGTGCCAAATTTTTGATGGCAAGAGAAAACTCTGTTTTATGTTAAAAACCCACTCTTTGATAAAATAGGCTTTAAGCCCCCTTTTCTTCTTAAGCCCCAGCCCCTTTTACCTTTATAAAACCTTGGCCTCCGCTATCCTTAGCCCCTTCTCCATGTACAAATAAACCTCCACCATTTTATTTTATTAAACCCCCCAAACCTTATAAAAACCCCCCTTAAACTTTGAAATATTAAAGGTCGGGCCCGCCTCTCATTACACCCGACATCCTCCATTAACATTACAATTTAACGCATTTTGATAAATTTTAAAGACCCCGGGCCCCATACTCCATTTAACCTCACCATCCAACCATACGACGCCACCTGTCCTCCACTCCCGACCCAACCCACTGTTCGTCGTCTCCTGATGCACAACAGCCGTCGATCTCCCATCCTGAGATCCGACGACTAGTATTACACATCGCAAATAAAGTTGCGATGGGCTTAGCATTTCAGGACCCACGCGAAATCGGCAGTTTTTCCCCACCACATGTCTCATCCTGAGACATATCGCGCAGCTTTCACCAAAAACCGTTAATCTCCTATCCTTCGCGTGATAAACCATTTCCAGTTTTCGAAAACCACCTATCCTCTATGCCCTTTTTCAAAAAATTCCCACCTCCTGTTCAAATTTCTCCTGGTTCCACCTATGGAACCCTGCTCCCTGCACCACCTCCTCCTCTGCAAATGCTCTCTGACAGTCCAAAACCCCGAAAAATGCGGTGAAACCCTCCCATAGGCTTTTTTTCTATTTGTTTACATTTTTGCAGATTTTTAATGACAGACATAAATGAATATATTCCACAGGACCAAAATTGGTCATAGAAAAGCCCTTGGATGACGATCCAGGAGCTCATAAAGGATCAATAATATCCGGACGGTCTGTGCTAATATTTTCATCAATGAAACATGATCATTGGTGGATCGAATGAACCCTCCAGCCACGAAGAAGGTATCCCCTGCACACAGACAACAGATTTAGTCCAAGAAATAGTGAAGGAAGAAGTTAGAAGGATTAAAGGGCTAATTCTAATCACAAGCCAAGACAAAGGGTTAGCCAGTCAAAGCAGAAGTCGAAGAAGGAAAAGGCAGACAGATAAAAGTCAAAGATGAAAGGATAAAGGCAAAAGGATCAAAAGGATAAATAAAAAATATTAAAGGAACAAAACAGAGATCACAAACACATTAAAGAAAATATGATAAAAACAGACAGTCAAAGCATAAAGATAGATTTTAAGGCACAATAACAGAGATTAAAGATAAAACAAAGGGCAGATTAACCCAAAGAAAATTTGAATGAATCAGCCTATGGTAGTTACTCTTCTCAATATATATTTTTTCCACCTAGTGCGTTGTTTTCCTTCAATAAACCATCAGGTAGTTATTGAGCTTAGTCAAAGATATTTATTTCTGCCAAAAAATTTATTGTAAAAGTTATGAATAGGCTTTAAAAGTAAAACATTTCACTTATATTCCCTTAGGAGTTAATATAGAAGTTATTAATTAGAGAAATATCTGCATATATTCGTGCCTTGAGCCTTGCATGGTCTTCAAGGTTATGAATTCATTAACTCTGTAATAAATGACACTCAAACCCTAACTTAGCTCCACCTCCTCATTTGCAGATAAATACTGCATCTGAACTCATTATCTTGTTGGCATTTGATGATCGGTATTAGCCTAAAAACATTGGTGTGGATAAATCAGAGCTATGATAAAGGTCTAAACAAATGCAACGTTCCATGAAAGATATCTCTTGGGAATGCATTCAGACTTACAATAAATAAAATTTAAAATTACTAGTGAAATCATTCATTCCAGACCACAACATATATCCAGAACAGAAAAATATGATTATATTATGAATAAACTATCAATGAAAAGCTATTACAAGGCTCCTCAGCAGGAGCTCAAACAGAACAGAATACAAGGTGGTCCTATTGGATAGAGAGAAAAACAAAGATATGGAAGGGTAGAGAATAGAACAACATGAACAGAGCTCTCCTATGGCTCCTGTTCCCTGATCCCGTCTGAGCCAAACTCCCTTCTCGCTGGCCGGCTGCCTATTTGTTCTGCCGCCAGCGCGACTGACAGTTCTTCCTTTCTTCTTGCTCGGCTGTCTTCTATTTCTTTCTGTTAGTTGGGAGTTCTAATTCTTGTCTCCTGCCATGTTCTTCCGCCATCTGTGCTTGCTCCCGCAACATCCATGACACCTGTTCTTTACTCCTTCGCAACCTTGAAATCTCTCTGCCTACCGTGGTTGCGTCTCACCACGTACTAACTGCAACTCAAAAGCTGTTTAATTTCAAAACAAGGGACCCAACAGGCCCTGACCACATCCTATTGACTCACCCTGAGTCAATTGTCCTGCACTGTTTCTACTTCCATTGGTCCACTTGGCCCCGTGTCCTGCTCTGCCTGCCTCCTTTCTCCCAGCTGTCCAAACAAGGGCCCCAACTCTGGGACCTTTGTTAGAGATGATACCTTGAGTTCCTGAAAGGTTGTCATGGCCTGTTGCCATCCTTGCATTAGCGCATTAGTTTCAACTGTGATTTTTGCGACAACTTATTCTCTTGCACCAGGCGGCAAGTCACCAAACATGGTGTTGATTTGAATATTAGCCATAGAGGCCAATTGTTGCATTTTCTGGGCACTGATTTTCACTAGCCGTTGGAGCTCTCGGAGGGCTTGCTTGGCCGCCATTGAGTTTTCTTCTATCTGTTGTATTTGGACTTCCAAAGCGTCTGCTTGTGCATACAGTTGGTCGAGTCCAGTCGGGTCCGTGGCCTCCTATATCTCTCTTGATATTTGCTGTAGCTGCAGTGAGACCGGTTGTGACTTCAGAGTGAGCGCCGTCGAGAATTCCTGTAGAACCTTCAGTAGGTCATATGCCTCTTTTGCTGCAGTAATTAGAACTTCCTGCATTTTTCATGACTTGGCTCTATCTCTTTGATATCTTTGCTAAGTACACAATCATTGGGTCAGGTAACACTGGTCGGGCAGCCAATGCGGCTATAAGCTCCTTATTCTCATTGTGGAGGTTTCTACAAGTCACTCTTAGGTGGACCGAGCGCTCGACTATGTGATTTTCCTCTACTCCCTTGGGTATTTGGTCAGTGTGCTCCGTTATGATGGGCCAAATATCCAGAAATATTCTGGTTATTAGGTCCAGTTGTTCTTGCAGATTCCCCTTTTCTGTCTTCAGCTATTCACGCTCTTCAATAAGCGTGCTGATATGTAGTTGTTGCTGCTCGCATTTTTGCTGGAGCTTAGAATTAAGTCTCTCATCTTGCTGTGCTACTCTTTATATTAAGTAGTACAGTTGGGCTGTTCCCCATGTTTCCATGCTCTCTACACTAGAGGTACCCTGATTTGGCAACCGTGCACGAAGTGGCTGTCTGCTGGCGATAGATTTTGCTGATTGGGCCTGCGGTGATTGTGGCGGTGTCTGGTGCGGCAGCTAGTTATTGGAGTCAGCCATATGTAGATCAGGTTGCACTTCTTGACCTATTATATTAGCTGGCTGGAGCAGAGTCTACTCGGGGAGAGACTCATCCATTTCTTCTATAGACTGCTTCATCTGACTAATAAGCTCAGTAAATGTAGTTTGCAGAACCAGGGTTTGGTCAACTGGAGGTACCTCTGTTGTACCCGAGTTAACTTCCATTCCGTGGTCCCCATTAGTTCTTCTTCTGATTATTGGGTCTGATACTGTGGCTGATGAAGTGGAGGGTGTGGAATTGTGGGGTTCCCAGAAGATGGATGACATGGTGGGTGGTAGTTGGTGGCTACGAGGTGGCGATATGTGAATGTTTAGAAAATTGATGGGGTAGATGGGGTTGTGGGGTGGTAGCCCCCTCGTCCCTTGGGGCTCGACTACCGACTCTTCTCTGATCGGTACTCCTATACTCAATTGTCGGGGTGGATCCTCCTTTGTGAGATCGACCACTGGGCTAGATACTGTGACCTTGGCCCTTTTTTCTTTTGGTGTCACTGCTGGTTTCACAGCTTTACTCTTTCTGACCAGCGCTGTAGTCACTGGGGGTGGTGAACTAAACAGAACATTAGGTATTGGTGCGAATATGGAGGCCGTGCTGGGAGATGGATTGGAGTGGGATGCCTGAAATTCTGAAAATGTCGGAAATGCAGTGGCATCGCTAGTTAGCACTTGAACTACTCTATTAAAAATTTGTACCTTGGTGTTCAGTTGTTCAATGATCAGGAATAGCTGCAGCCTTGACATCCTAGTCTCTGCCTCTTCTGAAGTTTCTCCCGGTCGTGGGTTTAGCAAAATCCCATCGAATTTATATGTGTAGACTCCATCCCTGACCTCCATCGCCACTCCTGGCCACGAACAGACCTCTGTGTGAAAGGATGCTTCGTCAATCTGGAACTTCAAGGGCTTCATCTTGAAATTTGATTCTGGTACACAGGTTGGCCTGAGAAAATTATGCTTGTGGGTGACCTCAAACCATATATGCTCGCCATATATATCTAACAGAATTCCTGGAATTCTTTTTTGACTCATCACGACGTCAACCATCTGGCCGTACTAGACTCTGAAAGCTTCTGCGTTTACTTCTTTTGTGTTAGGATCCCCGGACACTTTCCAAGGCACAAAATTCATTGCCAATGGTTGGCCTTCTGCTATCTCGACCGGTACCCGGATGCTTGGGAAGGTCCATTTCCACATGGCTAGTTCCATGATCAAATATCCATAAATAAATCCATTTGCCCTCTTGTAATTGTCCTCGCAAGCTTCGAACAATTCCTTCAGCAAAAAAGAGCACCAATTCAGCCTTGTCCCCTAGACGCAATGCTCCGCAACCAAAATTGTATCTAGCATGCGTTCCCCTTTGGTATAGTGCCTCATTGTGTTGCTAGAAATTAAGTAGCAGGCGAACTTGACCTCCGGTTTGTTGATCAAGTAGATATTTTCTCCTTTTCCCCCTCTACTAGTGCCATACTTGACATAGTAGTTCGTGTCCCTAGATTTATTCGCTCTCTTGGATATGGTTTGGAACACCGCTGATACATCCCTCCCCTCTTGTGACAGTCCCGTTAATCTATGGATGTCCTCTACATGAATTGGGATTTCCTTCCCCAACCATAGTGAACCGTTCTGGATCCTGCGCAGCAAAAAAATTGTGCACTGCATCGTAGTGTCGGTAATCCCGAACACTGGCAGATTTCTCAAGCTCAATATCGTAGACTGTTGGATGCCTCTGAACTCTGGCAGAACTCTTGCCGCTGGCTGTCCTGCTTCTGTTACATAATTCTCTATATAAACTTACCTTTTCAGTGCTGGAAACTAAAAAGAGTCTGTAAGGTTTGTATCAATCAGTGTTGCACTGTCGTATTTTCCCACAAGGGACTCCATCTTTTGAATTTTGCTGTCAAGTTCTTGCTCCACAACTGCTAGAATTACTTTGGTCATTCTGGCTCTTCACTAGTATACTTATAGAACAAATCTCTCTCTTTTCTCTTGAATTTATTCTCCTGTGTGCCTTCTTTGCTCTTCTTCTGGTTCGGCTTCTCTTGTTCTTTTGGATGTTTCTGATTCTAACTCGGATTTTTCTGGCATTCTCGCGCTTCTCTGCATGCAGGTTATGTAATTAACTGGCACAGGTGAGGTTTATGAGACCCCATAACTAATTAATTTCCCCTTGGCTTCCTCTGCGGATACAATCATTCGATTAGTTACTGGCTGAGGTGGGTTCTGACATTGCTAACTGTGGTTTTGGGATTTGGGCAGACATGACGGCTGGTGGTTATGTCTAATTATGGAAAATTTATTACGGCATGGGTGATGCTAATTATGGAAATTATTTCCAAATCTTGGTAATCCTACGGACTGACACTGGTACTATGCGTAATGATGATGGGCTGATGTTCGACACACTTTTCTATTTGACGTGGATGACATGATGGACACTACCCTTCCCCGACCACAATTGGTTGCATTGTGGTCCCCGCAACTCAACTGTAGTTATTTTTCCGGTGTCACTTTAAGTGTAAATCCTATCTAATCTCATCTCGGGTGCCAGAGAGTTATTAATGCTACTCTAATCTACTGACTCCTCTCGGTTGTGAGATTTATTGAAATTGAAATCATTAACTTACTCTTGGTAGGGATTCAGGCGTGTGCCGTTTACCCATCCTTGTAGAACTTGGCCCTTTAGTTGTGCTAACGGAACTGCTCCTGAATCTTTGATTTCTATCACATGAAATGGCCCTATCCAATGCATCCGCAAATTTCCTGGGAATTTCTGGTATTTGCTGTCATAGAGTAGAACTTTCCCACCAACCTGAAAACTCTTGTGCTTAATGTGCTGATCGTGCCAAGGTTTTTGTCTCTCCTTTTGTACCGTCTAGTGAAATTCGGCCAGAAATCATCCTTCTTCAAGTTCTTGCAACTCCTGTAATCGCTCCTTTAGAGATTATTCTTTAGATAACTGGAGTGATTTTGCGATTAGAAGGCTTGGTGTGATGAATTCAGCTGGGACTAATGCTTCTCTCCCGTATACTAGCTGGAATGGTGTTTGGTTGTTTAGTCGTTATACTGTTGTTCGATATGCCCACAACATTGCTGGTATCCACTCATCCTAGTGATCTCACTGCGCATTGCATATCTTCGTCAGGCCCTTCTCCAGTATCTTGTTGAATGCTTCCATCGTACCGTTAGCTTGTGGATGATACAGAATACTTTTATGGTGCTGTATCATGAAGCTTTCTAGCAGGGATGTAATGGTGTCATTGATGAAGTGGGTACCCTGGTCGCTGGTGATTAGGCTTTTTGGACACCCAAATCAGATTTTATATTTTCAAATATGAATCTGGCAATAGTCTCTGTCGTGCAATTTTTCACTAGCGTTGCTTCTGCCCATCTCGTTAGGTAGTCTGTCGCCATTATTATGTACCTCACCTTTGAGTATCTTGCAGCTGGTGTAATTTGTCCTACAAAAAAGATTGCCCATTTTTCAAATGACTGCAGTACTTTTATCAGATGCAGTGGAAGCTCATCTCTGTGGGATGGCCGTCCTGTCCACTGACAAACATCACACTTCTTAACAAATGATTTGCTATCCATATGCACTATTGGCCACCATAAACGTGCTTGTAGTACTTTTCTTGCTGTTGGTTTAGCTCCCACTTGTACTCCCACAACACCACTGTGGCATTCTCATAGTACAGTTTCCATTTTGTGGTCCAGGACACATCTGTGAAGAATTTGGTCCAACCCCATCTTATATAAGTGTCCCACTATTAGTTTATACTCTACAGCTCCAACTACCAGGTGTATTTTCTGTATCGAAGTATATTCCTGCGGACACTTCCCTGTCGTGAGGTAGGCTGCTATCTCGTTTAAGTAGTCTGGGATGGCTTCTACTCTGAAAATATCAGCATCTGGTAACTGATCATCCAGAGATCCTCTATTTTCTCCATTCTCTAGTCGGGATAGGTGATCAAGCCCTACATTCAGTCTTCCGGGCTTTATGATCACTTCAAAGGTGAACTCCCGAAAGAGTAGGAGCCATCTGCAGATTCTCCCTTCCATGACCGATTTGTTTACTAAATACTTCAACGCTGAGTGGTCTGTGAAAAATTTGAACGTACCTCCCAACAGGTAGTGGTGGAAATTTTGAAGAGAGTACACCATTGCCAATGCCTCCCGTTCTATTGTGGTGTAGTTTCATTCTGCTGTGGACAACTTTCGACTGGAAAAATATACCGGGTGATCGACTGAAGTGTCTCCTGGTTGAGCCAAGACCTCTCCAAGCGCGATGCTGGAAGCATTGATGTGTACATGAAATTGTTTGTCCCAGTCTGGGTGAACTAGTATTGGCGCACTCGCCGGCTTTTCTTTTAGGGTATCTAGGGTTGTCCTGCAGCTGTTCGTCCACTGGAACTGTTTAGATTTCCTCAAAAAATTCTCTAATGGGGCTGTTATCTTCGCGTAGTTGCGGATGAATCGCCGGTAGTAACCTATGTGGCCTAGCAGTGATCTCAACTGTTTTACTATTTCTGGTGCCTCCATGTTGGCTATCACTGCCACTTTGGCCTGGTCTACACAAACGCCTTGGGTACATACCACGTGCCCTAGCAGTGTTCCAAACGGTACTGAAAATATACACTTTTTCAGGTTCAACGAGATCTATAGTTGTCGACATCTATAAAACATTACCCTTAACAATGTAGCATGATCCTTTAGTATGCTATAGACGGTCCAGTCATCCATGTAGACCTCCAAGAACTTGTCGATGTATTCCTGGAAAGAGGCTATGACGATGCGAGAGAATACTGCTGGTGCATTTTTCAATATGAATGGCATCACATTATATGCGAAAGAGCCTGATTCGGTGGTGAATGTTGTCTTTTTCTTATCCTACTATGCTATCCTTACCTGATGGTATCCTGAGAATCCATTGGTGAATGAATATGCCTCATTCCCTGCAACATTGTCTAGGACTTCATCACTAAACGAAGTGGGAAACGGGTCAAGGATACAAGCATTGTTTAAGCTTTTGTAATCTACAGAGACTCGTATCTCAGATTTTTCTTTCTTGTTATGTATAACTATAGGACTTACCCATTCTGCTTTCTCTACTGGGAATATCAATCCTGCTTTCAACATCTTGTCGATTTCTGCCTTAACCTTTTCCTTGACCCTTGGATTCAAATGATATGGTCTATGTTTCACCGGCCTTGCGTCAAGTTTCAATATTATCCGCATCTCCCCCATATCCCCTTTTATGCCCTTTAAATCCGCTACTGATGAAGGGAACAAGTCCTCATATTCCTTCAATAGACTGAATATTTCCTTAGTTGTTTGTTCATCCCAATAGTCTCCAGTCGTTGCTAGTTTAGGCTTGTCTTCTGTTCCAATATTTAATTTCTTGGTTCTCAATGGTAGCATATGGATTCCTTCTGTCGTCGATTCTTCTTTGATATCCCTCTCCCCCTATGTTTCTTCAAAACACAGGTGCCTAAGATCCTCCATATTGTCATCATCCATCTCACTGTTTATCTTTTGATATGCCACCTTTTGTTTGACACCTTGGTACTGAAGCGACTGCTCATCCTCCTTTTGAATATCCGGGAAGAACAATACCTTTTTGATAGCCTGCAAAGTTTGTGTAATCGGTTCTATTTTTCCTTCAAATAAGAAAAACTGCGTGAATTTTTCTGCAATTTCCTGCCATTTTCTGGTCTCTCTTTTCTTCTCTTCTGTTAGGTACCAGGCCTGTGGAATCAAGTCCAGAGAGTGGATAAACCGGTGTACCCACAGTTCTTCTGGATATCCGTCGTTTCTCCATTGTTCCTCACATTTCTTCAGATGGTTTCTGGGGTCTGAGTCCCCTTGGTATTTCTCCTTACTCCGGGGTCCTTCCTCTTCCTTAAATCTTTCTTTTAATGCTGCCGCAAATTTGTCCCATTTCGACAACGAGTTGCGATGATTACTCCACCATCTTGCGAATGTGGAATGTAATGCCATGTCCATCAGTGGTACCCTGTGGCCTTCTGGTACCTTATCTTCTATTTTTGTTATGAAAATGTTTATAGCATTCATATTGGATAAGGTTGGGTATTCTCGTACCTCGGTCCCGATCCAATTGATTCTTCCAATGTTGGCGCATCTCCTTGTATTGGTTTCATACCCTCCTTGCTGCCAATAATCCCATGCTATTTATGAGCCCAATTCTAAGCTTTGGATGCTTCTACAGCTTACAGAGCCTTCTACTGTTGGGTTAATGTAATCTTCTCTTCTTCCTGTGGTCATTTGATAGAGATGATCCAGAAGTTGAGCATCCTCTCTGTTATCCTTAGTCTCTATATATCTTGGTCCTTGGTATGGGTCGAGTGGCTGAGTGACTCTAATCTCCCCGTCCTCAAAGATCATCAATTATTTTTTTAGATCTATTATTTCATAATTTTCAAAGGCCCAATCAATTCCTAACAATGCAGGATAAGGATATTTATCTCCCATGATGTCAATGACTTCAAAGTCCGTAAATGTATTTACCCCTGCAATGTCAACTTTAACTTCCTCTAGTCTGCCGATGGGCACAATGCAATATTGGTTCGCCATCTAAATTTTGATTGGCGAATATGTCAATCTTGGCCTCCCTAATGCTTCCCAAGTTTTCCTTGGCAAAATATTGGCATCAGATCCCAAATCAAGCATGGTGTCTTTAATCTAGAAACTCGCAACTTGTGTGTTCACTCAGAATTATTTTCCTATCCTTATTTTATTTCTCTTTACTCTCTGTACATACTTCTAGTTTGCGTCCAGTGATTCTCTTGCTCCTGTGCTCTTCTGTAGCACCCCTTCTAGGTTCTGCTTTAGCTGTTCTAGCATTGGTGTATTGTTAACAATTTTTAGGAATAGATGGAACCACTCCTGGATCAAATATTTTGAATTACCTTGGGTTTCATTGTCTTCCTTGGTTTTCTGTAACTCAATACCTTTGTTTTCCCCCAGTTGGGCAAAGGTTTCTGCTGCTTTCTAAAAAAATTATTTCTGTCTTTCTGGTTTGACTAGTAGTTTTGGGGATGCTGGCTTAACCAGCTTTATCGGGTCCCTTATATATGCATATTCCCCCGTTATTTTACCTCCTCATGTTACTATGGCCACGTTATGCATTTTCTGAGTCTCCATCAACCTAGGTTCTGCATTTACTAGATTTCCCCCCCTTTGTCTAGCTCTTTCCTCCCATCTTTTGATGAGCTCAAGACAATCTTCTGTTGCGTGTGTGTTAACCTGGCACTGGGAACACCAGGGTCTTCAAGGGAGTGGAAATTCTATAGCTACATGTCCTTCCTGGTCACAATTGTAACATCTTACTAGACCTCTACCACCTGCCCGGCCTCCTCTCATGCCTCCTTCTCTTCCTCGTGGAGCTTTGTTCACTCTGTATGAAGGCCAGTCCAGTTGTTCCGCCAGTGCATCTAGAGCTCTACACTGCTCTGTGCTGTGTGTTGTAGAGGCACAAAAATCATAGTATGTGTTATTTGGAACGTTGGAATATTTTTGTAAGATCAGACACAGGCGAGGTGGATGGTCCATATTCTTACATATTTCACAATACTCAGTGGTGGTTGGACTCTGTTCTGCAGGGAACCTTGTGTATTGCTGTTGCGGTGGATATATTCCCTAGGTGTTTATTTGCGCAACTCATCCTATTAGTGGAGCCCCTTGTGCCCCTATAGCCGATGTCCCCACCTTCTACCCCCGCAACCGAGGACATTCGGTTACCACATGTCCTTCCATGAGACAATGTGTGCACCATACATTTGGTATTATTGACCACATTGGTTGAATTTATTTGAGTTTTTCTGTCAAACTTGCTATTTGATGCTGCAGACCCATTATAGAGGGGTCCTGAGCTGATGCTCCTCCCTTAAACTCTTGTGGATAACCCGCCATGGATTCTATCTTCATTGCTTACTCCAACGCATCCTGCAACGCCTCGATCTTCTACTAAGTTAATGGAGTTCTTGTCAAGGGAAGCAGAGCTTTGATGAACCGGTCCATTTAATGGTTTGGATCGATTGGATAGCTAAGTTTTCCAATCGCGTCTTTGAATCTCTGCATCAGATCCCAAGCAGTTTATCCTTCCCACTGCTTGATTTCCCACATTTCTGACAGACCTTGCTGGTCTGTTTGGGGTAATTTGAATTCCTTAACGAAGTCTCTCTTCACATCTGCTATTGCTGGATTCTGACGGGCTTCAGACCATTTTATAAACTAGCGTAGCGCTCTCTCCCTGAGAGTGGTTTGAAATTATATTAGCTTCCCTACATCTGGTGTCTGCCTTGCCTTCCATATGGCCTCGCAGAGGTACCAATGCTATTCTACATTGTCATTACCCCTCCCAAAGAACTCTGGACATCGGGTGTGAAATGGTACTACTAGTGATACTACTAATAGCATATATTGCTGCTGAAGACTGAATACTATGCAACTTGCCTAATTCATGTAACTTAACAAAAATTTCACCTAGGGGTTGATAAAGCACCAGGGGAAGGTTGGGACTAGAGCTACTTGAAATTTGGGGAATAGGAATACCTTGAGATATGGACACCGACCTTTCTTGGAATAGTTTCTCCATTGCAACGTGCATCTCCACATCAGACACCTCCTCTGGGCGCACGTTTGTATCTTCTCCGTCAGACTTCTTTCCTTTCTCCATCTGGGCTGGGCTCCTATACACCTGCCAAAATTCTTTAACGGCCCATCCTATATCTTGGGGACCCACTTGAATTTCCATTTCCTTCTTCACCTGAGGCGCCTCCTCCTTACCTTTTCGACTAATTTCCTATCTTTTTAACTCCTTTATCACCCTTTCTCTTCACTTCTCAATGATCTGCACCCTCCAATGTGCACATCACTCCCTTAGCCTATTAGAGGTCTTGACATCCATACCCCTACTCCCCCTTTTTACTGTTCTTGTAGCATCTCTCCCTTAGTCCCTTCCCCCGGAACATAAGTTTTATGCTTCCATCTCTGCTTTTTGGAACCCCATTAGTCCTTCATCTACCATCAAGGCTTTAATCCACAATGGGATCTCCTTTAGCAGCTTCCCCCTCAACCCAGATCTGAATATATCTTCTTCTCTCGAGAAAGACTGGTAGCACTCCACTGCAAACTCCACTATGTATCCGTCCAAGGTATATTCCACCCAGAAATCTATAGCTCGAGTCAAAATCGATGTTTAAATGATGAAGGGCCACTAGATCTCCGTGCACCCACTTGCGATTAACTTTCCTCGACTTTTCTTTGGTTGCCTTGGTATGAAGCCTCCATAACCAGTTATAGAGTTCTTATGGGAACTTTCCCCAAAATATTTCGTAGGTATCACTGGCAGAGTCAGAAAATAGAACCAGAATTTTGATCGTTTTCTCCTTTTGTCATCTTAGCTTGGCTTGCTGAGTGATGAAATGATTTAGGTGGTTATCCCACCAGCTTCATATTTCTCTTTCGAAGATTCGAGATACGATGATCTAGCTCCCAAATGAAATTTTAGGGTCCCGATAATGGAACCATTTGTTGGCGAGAGGTCTTGTAGATAAGACCCGGGTTCAGGTTAAGGGCCAACAAGGTTTTCCGCTGTAGTCTAGCACCACGTCGGAATTTTCACCCTACTTTGAGGAGCCGAGAGTCTCACCTGAGGCGTGCCGCGACCTTACTAAGGTAGGGAATAGATCGGTGTCAGCCTAACAACATTGGTGTGGATAAATTAGAGCTAATGACAAAGTTCTAAACAAATGCAACGTTCCATGAAAGATATCTCTCGGGAATGCATTTAGACTTACAATAAATAAAATTTGAAATTACTAGTGAAACCATTCATTCCAGACCACAACATATATCCAGAACAAAAAACTCGACTATATTATGAATCAACTATCAGTGACAAGCTATTACAAGGCTCCTCAGCAGGAGCTCGAACAGAACATAATACAAGGTGGTCCTATTAGACAGAGAGAAAAACAGAGATACAGAAGGTTAGAGAACAGAACAACACGAACAGAGCTCTCGTACGACTCCTGTTCCCTGATCCTGTTTGAGCCAACCTCCCTTCCCGCTTGCCGGCTGCGTATTTTTTATGCTGCCAGCGCAACTGACAATTCTTCCTTTCTTCTCGCTTGTCTGTCTTCTGTTTCTTTCTGTTAGTCGGGAGTTCTACTGCTGGTCTCCTACCATGCTCTTCCACCATCTGTGCTTGCTCCCACAAAAGATGTGCCACCTTTAATTTACTCCTTTAAAACCTTGACATCTCTCTACCTACCATGGTTGCATCCTGCCACGTACTATCCACAACTCAAAATTTGTTTAGTTTCAAAACAAGGGCCCCAACACAGCATAATGGAGATCACGGTGGGACCTTCTGAGTTAGTGACAATTTAAGTACTCCTTAGAACTTCAGAAATCCTTTTCAAAACATACGAAACTCCAACTGATAGCCAATGAGTAGAATCTAGTTGTTTCACCATCTTAGCTAAATGATGATCCAGGTATAGGACACTCATACAAACCTTAGGGCTACATAAATAAAACTCAGAAAACCCCAAAAACATTCCTAGATTGGTTGATTTCAATTATTAGTGGTGTACCATAAACAATACATCCCTAAAACAGTAAAACATATCCACCTGGTGACTCCACTGGCCTCTAGTAGGCCTATTACTTCACTATTCCTCATTAGACTTCCTTAGGATTGTTTCAAACCAGCCCTAAGAAGTTCAGAAGCCTAGTCCCATATTGTAAGTTACTAAACACTAAGAGAGGTCAACCTTCTAAAAAATAGTCCTAAATTTTCAGCCTCTCTAAATTTTGAGTTTGAAATATGGCTTCACAAAGGATCAATACTAGATCTCATCCAGACACTAATCCTCCTACTATAGTTGATGATCCAGAAAATATTTTGTGGCAAACTTCTAGAGCTGGAAATTTAAATGCTGATAGGACTATCCAAAGAACAAGATCTGTCCCTGAACACCTTATAGTCTTGAAAGATCCGCAGTTTGACTTGTGCCATTCAAAGAACCTATTTATAACCAAGTCACATAGTGATATTGACCAAACTGAATTTTAGCCCATAGATTTGCAGAAAAGTTCTAGTAGAGAAGCTTCTCCTTCCACTCCTGATTTTCAACTTCTCCATCACTTTAGCTCCTTCCATAACAAATATGCTCATAATCAGTTTGCTGGTCCAAGTACTTCCACCACACCCATCCACACATCTGCTGTTCAAAACACTCCCTTCCATACCACATTCCCTCTCACAAACCCACCTCTTATAAATCTTCCATTTACTCCCATCATGGTAACATGGTATGCTCCCTTAGTGTTACCACAACCTTTGGTTACTTTACCAAATAATTATGAATTCAAAATTCCCCATTTCACTGGAACTAAATCTACTACTACCCAAAAACAAGTAGATAAAATGGATGATGCCTTTGATTACATGGAAATAGAAGAAGAGACTATCAAGATGAGAATCTTTGCCCAAAGTTTAGGAGGAGAAGCTAAAAAATGGTTTAAAATCTTAACTCCCAATAGCATAAATGATCTCCCTTCTTTATACCAAACATTCATAAACAAATGGGAAATTAAAAAGAACCCTCTCCAAATCCTTTCAAAATATAGCAACCTAAAAAGAAATTCTGGGGAAAGTGTCCAAGTTTACTACACTAGATTTAATAGTGTTTACAATGCACTTCCCCCAAACATGAAACCTCCACTAGGCTTAGCCTTAGCAAAATTTCCAGAGGGTTATGACCCAGACATGGTCTATCAGCTAAGAGAAAGAGACCCCTTGAATTTAGAAGATATGCAGAGGGGAGTTGTGAGTGTAGAAGCAAATCTGATTGAGAAAATACTAGGTTGAAATTAGAAAAAAGAGTTACATACAAAGATGAAACAATGGCCTCAACCTCATCATCTGATGCTAAAATTGATAACTTAGTAAGGGTAATGGAAAGAATGTTGGAAAGGATAAAATTAACTTATAGAGTACCTCCTAGGAAGAACCAAGTAAATCCCCAAAAAATAAACATAAATCCAAATTTCAGAAGAGAGCCTATTCAAAATAGACAAAGAGATAATGACCAACAAATTAGGCCTCCTTTCCAAGAAAACTATGTAGATGAAGAAGAAAGAGAGACATAAAGGTTGGAAGAAAATCATGTAAACCTGATAGGATCTGATAGTGAGGGTGATGTTTTTCTCACTGAAGAAGAACAAGGATTTTTTTCCTCAGACCAAAATGAAAATAACCATGAGGATTCTGAAGACTATCAATTGGGATTTGAAAATGCTATAATGGAGGTCCACAGACAATATGATCTCAGGAGAAAAAAGAACCAAGAGGCCTTGAAGAATAATAACACAGAAATTGCTGTTAGGAAAACCTCAGAAAATCCTCCTAAAAAGATAACAAACAGTACCAACATTGTGGCTAAGAAAGCTGATCTAAATAAAGACAAAATCAACCAACAAAGTGTTGACCGAAGCTGCCCTAGTACTTTTGCTAGTGGCCCTAAGAAATCTGTCCAAAATAACAGTCCTAATAAAACACAGCAAATCAGAATTGCTGAAAAGACTATGTGTTACAAAACAGATATAAATATATCAAAAACACGAGCACCTTTTAGCCTTGAGGGATAAATTTCCAAGATTAAAATTAGCATATCCTTAGTTGAACTAGTAACCCAGGATGTATATAAAAATCAAGTTTTGAAAGTTTTGAATATAGGAAATGATACTGATACTTTAAACTTGACTAATGATAAACCATAATTGTTGTTTGGTCCTGAAGTAGAAGGAAAATACCAAGAAGGGGTTGTCCCTCCATTCTATGTCAGTCTGAATATACATGATAAAATCTTACACAATGCCATGCTAGACTCTAGTGCCTCTCACAACCTCATGCCAAAAGTGGTAATGGAGAGATTAGGCCTAGAAATTACTAAACCTTACAAGGACCTTTATTCTTTTGATTCAAGAAGAGTCAAGTGTTTAGGTCTAATTAAGGATTTATGTGTCAATTTGACACAAATTCCTGCTAAGGGTTTAGTCATGGACATAGTAGTTGCTGACATTCCCCCGAAGTATGGCATGCTTTTATCCAGATCACGGGGAGCCAAACTTCAAGGGAACCTTCAAATGGACATGTCTTATGCCACCATCTCAGTCTTTAACCAAACAAGAATATTATACCGGGAATCTCATATAAAATATATGGTAAGCAGCCTAGATAGGCCAAACAACACTCCTGTTTATTCCATTCATTTAGATCTTGATTCATTTATCTTGTTCAATGAATATGAAATCAACAAACAAGAAAATGAAAATGAAAAAGAGTTGAGCCCACTAGAACAACCAAATCTGTCCTCAAATGAAAAACATAACAACTCAAACTTTAGCAGCCTTGAACAACAGAATGATAGTGAGTTTGAAATAGAAACAATGTGGAACATGAGCTTTGATGGCTCTTGTGGAAAAAATGGTTCTAGAGCTGGTGTATGGGTACATAATACAAAAAAAGGACATTCCGACAAACTTGAATTCCAATGCACTAATAGCATTGCAGAATATGAAGCTCTCCTCCTTGACCTACATTTGCTCAAAGACTTAAGAGCCAATAAAATATCAGTCCAAGGAGATTCAGAGCTGATAATTAGGCAAATAAAAGGGGAGTATTCAGCTAAAAACCTAAGATTAAGAGAATATAGGAATACTGCCCTACATGTCCTGAAAACCTTTGAGAAATATCAACTCACTTTCATCCCTAGAGCTCAGAATAACCTTGCAAATGAGGTTGCCTTTGCTGTGAACAATTGCCAAATTCCCCATGTAAATAAACTATTCACTGTCAAAGTAAAAAATCAGCCTACAATACCTGACAATGAAAACTATTGGAAAGTGTTTGAGGGTGATAAACACATTGATGATTTTATGCAATATAAAAATGATTTTGCTGTACCAACACCTGGCTCAAGCCATAAACAATATTATTTTGATGAAAAAAAAGTCCACATAACAGAGCTATCCTCTACTACTGATATAAACCAATTTGAACATCTTTTTAAGGCACACAATCTAGACCAAAAGGACCTTGAGATTTTACAATGCAAAGATGATTCAATACCTAGGGGCCTTACACCATTAGAGGAGCTTTTTGACTTCAATGATGTAGCTAAAAAACCAAAGATGGAGCCTATAGAAACTAATGTATAAGAAAATAACATAAGCAGCATGAATGGACCCAAAATGATCAAATTATCTAGCACTCTTCCTATTCATATCAAACAGGAATATATTGAACTTTTCAAAGAGTTTGGAGATGTGTTTTCATGGGGGTACAAAGATTTGAAATCATATGATACCAGCATTATTCAACATCAAATTCCTTTTAAGGAAAATCAGAAACCTTTCAAAGAAAAACTAGGAAGGATAAACCCTGTTTTATTACCTTTAGTTGAGAAGGAGATCAAAAAGATGTATGATGCTGGGATCATAGTTCCCCTTAGATACTCACAGTGGGTTTCCAACCTTGTATCTATTAGGAAGAAGACTGGGGAAATTAGGTTTTACATTCTTTAGAAATTTGAACAAAGGCTCCTTGAAAGATAATTATCCATTGCTTAAGATGGATCACATACTCCAAAAGGTGGTTGGATCTAAGAGAATATCACTTTTGGATGGTTTTTCAGGATACAACCAAGTACTAGTACTCCCAAGTGATCAACACAAAACTACTTTTACCACACCTTGGGGTAAATTCATGTATGTTAAAATGCCATTTGGTTTAATGAATGCAGGGGCCACATTCCAAAGGGCCATGGATATAGATTTTTCAGAAGACATAGGCTATTTCATAATCATTTACTTTGATGACATCATTGTTTACTCCAAATCTGATAAAGAGCACTTAGTCCATTTGAGAAAAGTTTTTGAGAAATGCATAAAATATGGCTTATCCTTGAATCCCAAGAAAACACTCTTTGGTCTGTGGGAAGGAAAAATCCTAGGCCACATAATCTCTAAAGAAGGAATCAAAGTAGATCCCAAAAATATTGAAGGCATATTGAAAATCAGCCATCCTAGAAACCTCAAAGAATTGCGATATTTCATTGGGAAGATCAAATTTTTGAGAAGGTTCATCCCTAACCTTGTTGAAATTTTGAGGAATATCACAAACATGCTCAAAAAGGAAACAAGAGTTAAATGGACCTTAGAATCCAAACAGTCATTTGAACTAGTGAAACAAGCTCTCACTCAAACACCAGTTCTTATCAGTCCTGATTTCACCAAAGATTTCTACATTTTTTCATTTGCATCTGAGCACGCCATTGCTGCAGTTTTGTTGCAAAAGAATAATATAGGGCAAGAACAACCAATATCCTTCATCAGTAAAGCCTTAAGAGATGCTCCACTCAAATATAACATCATGGAGAAACAAGCCTTAGCCTTGATAAAAGCCTTGAAATATTTCCGAGTCTACATTTTACACTCTCATACCATTGCTTTTGTCTCACATATAGTTGTCAAGGACATTCTAAATCAAGACCCTGATGGTAAAAGGGGAAAATGGACTACTATTATCTTAGAGTATGATTTAGAAATTATACCTACCAAGCTGATTAAAGGACAGGGATTAGCAAAACTCATGGTAGAATCAAATTTCCAAGTATTAGACATGAATATGACTGATGTTTTAGAAGAAACAAAAGAATTCACAGCTCCATACTTGAAGAAATATTTCTGAATTCTTTGTGGTATGCTAATATCATATATGTGCTTCTTTATCTTAATACTCCTCCTTCTTTATCAAAGACTAAAGCTAGATTCTTGAAACAAAAAGCTTTAAATTACTGCATTTTAGATGGAATGTTATATTGGAAAAATGCTGTTGGCATATTTCTTAAATGTTTGCTTGATAATGATGCAGGAAAGATCATGCATGAGTTGCACGAGGGAGAGTGTGGAAGACACCTTTACTGGAAAACCACAACAAACAAGATTCTTAGAGCTGGCTATTATTGGTCCACCCTTTTCCCTGATACTCAAAAACTAGTCATGACTTGCCATAAGTGCCAAATTTTTGATGGCAAGAGAAAACTCCTACCTTTACCTTTGCATCCCATCAGTATTGAGGCTCCCTTTCAGCAATGGGGTTTAGACTTTGTTGGAGAAATTCACCCAAACTCATATGCCCAACATAAGTGGATCCTTACTGCCACTGATTATTTTACCAAGTGGATAGAGGCTATACCTTCTATAAATGCTATTGACTCAGTCATTATCAGGTTCCTTGAGACCAACATATTATCCCGATTTGGTTGTCCTAGAAAAATCATTATAGATAATGTTGTTGCCTTCAAATCCAAAAGAATGGTTGATTTTTGCTATAAATATCATATCACATTGGGGCACTCCACAACTTACTACCCTCAGGGAAATGGAATAGTTGAATCCTCCAACAAAAGCCTGATCAACATTATCAAAAGACTGCTGGAACAAAATCAGAAATCATGGCATAGTAAACTAGTTCATGCTTTATGGGCTAATAGACTAACCACCAAGAAATCAATCAGTATGTATCCCTATCAATTGGTATATGGCATGGATGCAGGCTTCCCAACATCATTTGGAGTTCCAGTCACGAAATTCCTCCAAGAAGTGAAAACAGAAGAGAATGATATGCAGAGAAGGCTGAGCTAGACCATTCATTTACAACAATCAAGAGAGAAGGTGTACAAAAGAACACAAGCAATACAAGAGAGTATCAAGAAGATCTTTGAAAGAAGGATTAAAGCCAATAATTTCCAAGTTGGAGACATGGTTTTGAAATGGGATTGTAGAAGGGAAGAAAAAGGTAAACATGGAAAATTTGAGATTTTGTGGAAAGGACCTTATATCATTCACTCAATTAGGGGTCATAATGTTTTATTTTTACAAGGGCTGAATGGAGAAGAGTTATTTGGAGGTCCTGTCAATGGCAGAATGCTCAAACACTATTTTTTTCAATAGTCCTACCTACAAAATTTTTCATTCATTATACATAAATATTGCATGAGAAAATATTGAAAACAGAAAATACAAAAACAATGAAAGAAAGGAAAAGAGGGCAGATTCAAAAAGGCGTATAGCCCCATACCAAAAACAGTACTACTGAAAGTGTGCAAGCCTAAATTCCACTAATGATTCAAAAATAATATCTTGTTCAGTCATCTAGCCTAATCATGGCTGAACATGCTTTAAATTCATGTTGATAAGTTAGTAAATACAATGACTGTCAAAGTTATTCAAGCTTCACTTATCAGGAAAAATAGATTAGGGAATAAAAGATATTGGTTCCACATGCTCAAAATAGAACCAAAGAGAAATATGAGGATGCATTACAAATGATAGATCACAACCCTATATTTCTAAGTTACTTTTTATGCAAAATAATGTTTGTGTATAGCTTGTTCCAATGCCACAACCATGGTAAGTCAGACTACCCAATCCTGACTTAAACCATGCTTTCAATTACATGTCAATAGTTTAGAGAATCAAGGCTTCTAAACAGCTTAATCTTGGCAGTCAAATAGTCTAGGTAGAGAATAAAAGAGTTCACCAGCTTAATCTGAACTCTTGGAAGCAATAAGGATAGAAGTAGATAGTTTATTTCTGTTTTCAAAATTAAAATGTCAAGAGTTTCCTAGTTAAAATGCACTCAAGGAGGAAAAAATGTTAGGATAAGTAGGTTGGGTAGGTAGAAATGCTGTTGAAAGAATCATATGTTGCAGATTATTAAGATCATCACTTCAAAAGAAATATCAGCAAGTGAAAAGGCGGAAAAATCTGCCCAATGGAAGAGATACTAGTCTTCAAAAGCTCAGAGATTTGATAAACTGAAAGTTCTGGACACCTCCAAAAAGGAGTTGCCCTCCCCAAGTGGAGCCACTGTTAATCATTAGTATTTTTTTCTGATATAAAGATATAACTAAGTGATGGTCCTATATTTCTAAAAACAAAATTTAAGAAATATTGTGAGTTCTAGAAATATCACTGCCTTCATTATCCTAAGTCAAATTGTTTCACTAAATTTCCCTCTTTGCCTTCTAAAGTTTCACCTCACTAATCAAGAAAGAACTTCATTGTCGGTTCTATTTTTATCATTTCACTACCTCACCCTCACCCTCATTCATGGTCTTTTCCCTCTAAAAAACTCATTTTTTCGTTTCCAAAAAACCCTCATGAAACACCCCTCACTCATCATTTTTCCTTTGAAATCTTAAACAATGTAAAAATTCCCTTTTTACATTATTTTGAGCTAAGTTTTAAGCCTATCTAGTTTTTTAAATTTTATTATAAAACTATGTTTTATGTTAAAAACCCACTCTTTGATAAGATAGACTTTAAGCCCCCTTTTCTTCTTAAGCCCCAACCCCTTTTACCTTTATATAACCTTGGCCTCCGCTATCCTTAGCCCCTTCTCCCCGTACAAATAAACCTCCGCCATTTTATTTTATTAAACCCCCCAAACCTTATAAAAACCCCCCTTAACCTTCGAAATATTAAAGGGCGGGCCCGACTCTCATTACACCCGAAATCCTCCATTAACCTTACAATTTAACACATTTTGTTAAATTTTAAAGACCCAGGGCCCCATACTCCATTTAACCTCGCCATCCAACCATACGACGCCACCTGTCCTCCACTTCCAACCCAACTCACTGTTTGTCGTCTCCCGATGCGCGACATCCGTCGATCTCCCATCCCAAGATTCGACGACCAGTATTAAATATCGCAAATAAAGTTGTGATGGGCTTAGCATTTCATGACCCACGCAAAAACGACAGTTTTTCCCTGCCACATGTCTCACCCTGACACATATCGCGTAGCCCTCACCAGAAATTGTTAATTGCCTAGCCTCTGTGTGATAAACCATTTCTGGTTTTCGAAAACCACATATCCTCCGTGACCTTTTTCAAAAGATTCTCGCCTCACTTTCAAATTTCTCCTGGTTCCACCTCCGGAACCCTGCTCTTTGTACCCCCTCCTCCTCTGAAAACACTCTTTGATAGTCCAAAACCCCCAAAAATGTAGTGAAACACTCCCACAGGATTTTTTACTAATTGTTTACGTTTTTGCAGGTTTTTAATGATGGACATAAATGAATATATTCCGCAGGACCAAAACTGGTCACAAAAAAGCCCCTGGATGATGATCTAGGAGCTCATAAAGGATCAATAATGGCTGGAGGGTCTGTGCCAATATTTCCATTAATGTAACATGATCATCGATGGATCGAATGAACCCTCCAGCCACGAAGAAGGTCTCCCCTACACACAAACAACATAAATAGTCAAAGAAACAGTGAAGGAAGAAGTCAGACGGATTAAAGGGCTAATCCTAGTCACAAGCCAAGATAAAGGGTTAGCCAGTCAGAGTAGAAGTCAAAGAAAGAAAAGGTAGATAGATAAAGGTCAAAGATGAAAGGATAAAGGCAAAAGGATCAAAAGAATAAATAAAAAATATTAAAGGAATAGAACAGAGATCACAAACAGATTAAAGAAAATATGATAAAAACAGACAGTCAAAGCATAAATATAGAGTTTAAGGCCTAATAACAGAGATTAAAGATAAAACAAAGGGCAGATTAACCCAAAACAAATTCGAATGACTTAGCCTATGGCAGTTACTCTTCTCAAAATATGTTTTTTCCACCTAGTGCTTTGTTTTCCTTCAATAAAGCATCAGGCAGTTATTGATCTTAGTCAGAGATATTTATTTTTTCCAAAACAGTAATTGTAAAAGTTATGAATAGGCCTTAAAAGTAAAAAATTTCACCTATATTCCCTTAGGAGTTAAGATAGAAGTTATTAATTAGAGAAATATCTGCATATATTCCTGCCTTGAGCCTTGCATGGTCTTCAAGGTTAGGAATTCATTAACTCTGTAATAAATGACACTCAAACCCTAGCTTAGCTCCACCTCCTCATTTGCAGATAAATATTGCATCTAAACTCATTATCTTGTTGGCATTTGATGATTCTTTGAAGTAATACATGGTCTCTTGGAATTTGAAAAGAAATTGATGTCTTGGAACTTGTGGATGCCCTGATTTGTTTGTTGATGGAGGAGGCTAGATTGAAGGATCCCTGAGCCTGGTAGTTGGTGAAGTGTTTCTAATATATTATTGTTATTTCTTGTTTCATTTTGTTTCCATCTTTCTATGTTGTAGTAGAGAAAAATATTTAGACTAAGAAATGTCTTTTGAAAGCACCTTAGTTCTGTTTGTTCTTCACTGCCTTAATGTTTTCCTTTGCTAGGAGATTTTAGAGAATTATTAACTGCTCTCTAGACCCCCTAAGATTGTTTATGTCATAAATAGTTGAATAAAATTGGTATCAAGCATGATTTATGGCTATCCCTGCTTATTTGATGTCACTCAAACACTGTTTTTTGAAGTGTCTCTCTAAAGTACCATTACTTAGGTCTGCCAAAGAGGTTTTGTTTCGATCATACCCTCTGTAATTTCTTAACTAATTGTTTTAGAGATCTTCATAGCTATAATCAAATATGTTTAGGCATTCCCTCTTCTCTGATTACAGTTATATGTGTGTCTTGAATGTTTTCTTTCCTTGAAGGTGAAATCACTAGAAGTTAAATGAGTTTCTCACCTTCTATATTTCATTGGAAATGTTCGTCTTGAATAATTATCTGCTTTAGTTGAATCAAAGAATTTATGGTTTGCCCTGTCTATTGATTGCCTCTTTATGGTTATGATATTTAAGTCCCTTTTTTAAAAAGTACATATGATAAAGGATTCTTAATTTCCCTTTGTCCTACTTTTTATTCTTACTATTGATGTCCATCTCATTACCCCTAAAAAACCTTGAAGATCCACTGACCAAGTTAGATTTTCCATGTGATGCTCCCCGATCCATTGATGAAATTTTCATGATTTCCATAGAATCCATTGCCAAATGAATTAGATATTTCATCATTCAATCTATGCTTCTTGATCATCATACCCAACCAAAACAATCAAACAAACCCTGTACTTAATAACTAGCCTAAAAACAATCATCTAAAGCAAACAAGCTCATATCCTTTGCAAACAAATAGAGAGAGCCCTATCTGAGTCCAGGAAGGCTAGGTCCCAGGACTCCAAAGATTGGTCTGATGTTGCCCTGTCCATTTGGTCTACCAATCTAATAAATCATGGGATTACAACACACCTCACCCGTAGGGGCACCTTTGCATTGTCAGGTCAATCACTCCACCGATCTGACCCCAAGCACGCCACTACTTAATGGACCAACCTATCATCGCTTTGTTATGGAGAATGGAAAAATCAAGAGGCAGATTTAGAAGCTACTATAGAAAGTTCACATCCAGCCGAGTTCATCACCCTGTGGGAGCCGATCGTGTTGGTGCAAAAGAAGTATGGGACTTGGAGACTCTGTATTGACTATCGGGTGCTGAACAAGATCATTGTCCAGAATAGGTATTCAATCCCATAGATTGATGATGTTAGAAAATTATATATTATAGAGAAATGCAACACATAAAATATGCGGAAAACAGAAGCACAAAAAACACATAAAACCAGAGAGTAACAGATATACGTGGTTCACCTAGTTTGGGCTATGTCCACCCCGAACAGCCAGTCCTTCCTTTCTATTATCCAGCAAAATGAAGAGACACAACCTACAACATATCCGCTGTAATATCCTCTGTTCTCTCTTATAGTATCCCTATCTATTTCTCACTCTGAGAATACACATACATTGCAAAACTGCAATACAATACCCTCATACAAGCGAGGGGTTGCCTTATAGGGAAAAAAAACCCTAAGCTAAACATAACTTCTACCGTCAGATCGTCCGCCTAATGACTACCCAGATTGACTAGAAATTACTATACATTTACAAGGAAATTTTACATCTATATTTAGCTTCGGGGGCGGTACCCCCGAAACTCCCCGTCAGGGGGGGGGGGGGGCTCCATAAAGTCACAGTCGCCCCCCCTAGACCCCCTAGGCAGCGTTTAATTACGGGCGGCGTTGCTGCCCCATTAAGTTATAGGGGTCTAACAATGTGATACAAACTAAACAAGATAATCAGGCTCGACACCCAATATATGACCTTCTGGAACAACTCAAGGGGGCCAAATATTTTACCAATATTGAATTAAAGTCTGGGTATCATGAGGTACTAATCAAACCCTTTGATGTGTGGATTAATTACTTCAAATCCAAGGAGGCACTTTCTGAATGGATGGTCATGCCTTTTGGGTTAGCGAATTCCCCCACAACCTTCATGAGCAGGATGGAGGACATATTGCAGCCATTCACCAAATCATTCATGGTGGTGTATTTGGATGACATCCTGATCTTCAGCCAAAGTTGGGAATACCACCTCCACCACATTTGATAGGTCCTCCAAGCACTACGACAACACATGTTAAGTGAAAATTTGGAGAAATGAACTTTTGGAATGACCCAAGTTCAATATTTGGGATACATCATTGATGAGCATGGGGTGCATGTGGAACCATCCAATAATAAATTCATTGAATATTGGCCAACCCAAACCACTCTAACAGAGCTCTGCAACTTTTCGGGTCTTGCCAATTTCTACCGTAGGTTCGTGTTGGGGTTCTCTCATATCACTTCGATTTTGGGTCAAGTCACCAAGGGAGGAGCGAAAGACAAATTATTTTGGTCTAAATCTCAACAGAAGGTATTCGTGGAGTTGAAGCATCACCTCTGATCTGCACCTGTGCTCACATTACCAGACTTGAAACAATAATTCGAGATTGAGACCGATGCCTATGAATATGCTATTGGGGAAGTTATTACTCAGTAGGGGCATCCAATGGAATATCACAGTGAGACACTTTCATACAAAGTCCGGAAGTATCCCACCTATGATAAAGAGATGTATTCCATTGTGCAGGCCTACGGACAATGGAAGCATTACATTTTGGGGGAGGAAACGGTCGTCCGCACAGATCACCAACCCCTGCAGTTCATACATACACAAGGGAAGTTGCAGAATGATCACCATCATAAATGGTCCACATACCTGCAACAGTTCCATTTAAACATTAAGTATAAGAAGGGCAACACCAATAATGTTGCATATTTCCTCAATCGACCTCCGATCATGGCGCTAACCACTGTGCTCTATTCTTATGGCCATGAGACTTCAGGTTAGCCGCATCTGTACAAAAGCAATGTAGAATACGGAAACACATACACGACACTATTGGAAGGTAAGAAAGTTATAGATTTTAACCTCCAGGATGCAATGTTATGCCACCTGGGACACCTCTATGTTCCTTCAAGAGAGCATGCCAAGATGATCTGGAAATCGCACTGCAATCAGGTCACTGGACATTTCAGGGTCAAGAAAACAATGGGAGTGCTGTAGAAGTATTTCTGTTGGCCGAACCTTTGAAAAAATTTCTGGAAGTACATCAGATCCTGCACTTCCTGCACTATTTCCAAACCGACCATAAAGGAGAAAGGCCTATGTACTCCACTTCCTACCCCTAGTCGACCTTAGGAATCTATCTCCATGGAATACATGTCGGGCCTTCCTTCTACCAAGCATGGAAACAACTACAATTTTGTGGTCGTCGATAGATTCTCTAAGATGGACATTATGGCAGCCTACAAGAAGAATATCACTATAGAATCCACTGCAAAAATATTCTTTGAATGAGTGTGGCTACACTTTGGGATCACATAGTCCATTATATTAGATCGTGAAAATAATTTACCCAGTACATTTTGGTCAAGTCTCTGGTTGATGGTGGACACCAAACTCACTAAGTCCACAACTTTCCACCCCCAAACTGATGGCCAAACATAGGTCTTTAATAAGATAATCATACACATTCTATGCACGTACAACTCGAAGCATCCACACACATGGGATGAAAGCCTTCTCTATTTCCAACATAGCTATAACCAGGCTCTCCACAACTCAACTTGCCACAACCCCTTTCAGGTGGGTTTGGGATTCCAACCACTATGTCCCATTGATGTGGCGATGCCATTTGCAACTACTCAGGCAGATTCAGATCATGTCCAGTCTGAAGCAGACAAGCTTAACAAATTCATTGAGTGCATTCAACACATCCACAAATAGGTCCATGAAATATTGGATAGAGCCAATTCTAATTACAAGTAGCAACATGATCAACATTGGGTGCCACACAAGTTCCATGTGGGTGATAAAGTTTGGCTACATTTGCAGAAGGAGCGCTTCGTTGGACCCCATCGCAAGCTTCCCCCGCTATGATATGGGCCATGCACCATCACCAAGGCTATATCAGACAATTTCTTCAAGCTTAGTATTCCACCATTCCTTGGTCTGCACCCAGTGTTCAATGTGGACCACCTTCGACCCTACTTTCCACCATTACTGGACACTTTCGACATTGTAGAACAACTCACACCATCGGATTTAAACCCAGAATGCATGGAACAAGCCACAACTGATCGAATCATGGAAACACATATCAAGAACACCCACCAGCAGAGGATCCAACTATATCAAGTTTTCAAAGCAGGCCAACTCAAGTTCACCAGGGAAAGTGGTTCACCAAGGACTGAGATCAATAGAAATTTCCTCACCTCATGGAGGCTCTACACGCAATGGGGACCATTGATTCCTAAGGGGGGAGGAATGATCCAGGTGGATATTGGTGGGCACCCACCTATTCCACCTATAACTCCAGTCAGTTTCACCAGTTTCCTTGTTTATAGCAACATTTACTATTTTTAGCAGTTTTTTGGGTCCGAAACTTCTAGAGCAGTTTTGACCCCCTAAATGGCATTTTCTTGAGGTCCGCAACAGGCCCCTATCCATAGGCTTAGGCCTACGATAAATCCTGTAGTACTCATATATATATTTCTGATGATATATCATACATGCCAAGCAAAGATAATATGAACAAGTTACGACCTTGGAAAGTTGGCTGCCCAACTAACCCCAACATGGCCCACAAACTCTTGGCAAATCATCTCATGGGGTTAGGGTTTTAGTTGTTTATGTTTTTCCCATGTTTTTCAATAATAAAAATTCCCTTGAGAATCATGTAGCCACCACATATCTTCTCAGAGATAAGCTACCATCACCTGAGCTAGTTTATTTCCATGATGTCTGTAAGCATATTTCAGTTATTTGTTATTAAAGAAATGAAGTTTTATTCATGCCGCATCTCTGCATTTATGTTTATTTCTGCATTTTATCGCGTTCCTGCATAAGTCCAAATTAGAATTGGATAGAAAAATTAATGTTTATTATTTTTTTCTTGCATTGGGTTTAAAGAGGGTTATATAGGCTACAATACCTTCCTTTCATGCTCAAAGTAGCTCACATAAATTGAAAGGGGTAAATTAATCTAGTTTCATCTACACCTATTTTACTTTATATATGTAGTTATTAATGATTCTACCTGTTATCACAAAATCAGACCTGATAGGATGCCAATCAAATCAGTCTCATGTAACTGTTTCAAACCAATCTTTTGATTGAGGCTTGGCCTCCTCAACCTAAGAGGGCTCTCTCAAGGGTTAATGTTTTTTGATAGCAATATAGATGTCTAACTCTATGTGGGGTAATAAGTAAATAAATGATATAAATTGGTTGTAAATCACATTAGCAAGTGAACATTGGGCTTATGGAGTCAAAAAAGCTTCAGTAAAACAAAACAATCTACTCGGCATGGAAGTCAAGGCATATCATATTTCTAGTCCTGAAAAACACATGTGAAACTGTAAAACACACAATCAGTTTGTCTATGAAGGAAGTCAGAGCATCAATGATGAATTCTGAGTAACATAAGAAAAAACCACTGCAATAGGATAGTAAAAAGATGCCATTAGAACAAGAACACTCTAGAACTCTTTATGAATCTTGATTTGGATAAGTAGAAAACTCTGTATTAAGCTGAAAACCAGTCACTTACAATAAACACAGTATTTTTGCTAAAATTGTACAACCCTTAGCATTTCGACTTCTTCATATTTATAGATCATTTACAACATAGGATAACCTTATCCTGAGCTAGATACATCGAATTTCTACTTTTTGACACCTTGCCTAACCATGTGACATGGTATTTATTACAAAAGGATAGCTGCAAACCTAATGAATAGTCCTATTACAAATATGAATCAAACTCCTTAAATCTAATCATAACAACCTTATCTAAAATATATTACATCATTTTCCAAGTTTATTCCCTTAAGGTCAAATCCAGATGATAAGCTCCAACACTTTATGACCTTAATGATGATCTCCTGCAAACTAGGAAACTGTCCCTTGTTTTATGGGCTTAGGATTCTTTGTGTTCTTGAGACACTCTGACCACTATGAACCCATGAATTCGAGGTTATTTGATGTCAGGAACTGAAATAAAATATGCCCAAAATCATATTTAAGTGCCAGATATACAAAATCACCATCAAACTGTCCAAAATAACAAAACAGACCTGCGCTACGAAAATAGCACAATTTCGTAGCGCTTTTCGTAGTGCAGTATTTTAACCCATTTGCCTTCAAAATTTTGCTTTCTTTCCTCCAGGGTTATCTTCATATTCACTTAACACAAATTCCCTAGCAATTTCAGGTCATAATACACACATTTTCCCTCCAAATATTTATGAGAAGTGGTGAAAAAAGCTGCTATAGCAGTTTCGTAGCGCTTTTCATTCTTTTTGCACTGTTTGCACTATGAAATTGCTGAGTGAGCAGTTTTTTTCCAGATTTCTTCAAAATTTGAAACAAAAATGTGCCAAAACTCTAGAATACCACTGGTTTCATCAAAACAAACAACCATATGAACTAAAAACACAATTTTCATGAGGCTTATTCTTCATTTTCCATTTGTTTTAGTTTTTAACTTTTTTGATGAATGTCGTTCTGCACCTCTGTTTTTTAGGTCATCCTGGGTCAATTTCAGCTGCTGCTCCAAGTCCTCCACTTGACCTCTTAGTATTCTATTACTGGCTCTCAAATGAGTATTGACCACTCTGACAAATTTTGCTTCCTTGATGGCTGGAACCGTCCATGTAAAAAAATGTTCTGCACTGCTTGGAATCTCAGACCTAGAACCAGATTGGCTTTTGCATAATGCCTTCATTCTTTTGAAATTTGTTTTCTCAGCACTATGCTTTCTGGACCTCTTCCTCATCATATAAATCTCCTAATTTTCTAACCTCAATTTCTCCTCAAGATGTTGACACTCTGTCACCTCTTATTTTTCCTTCATTTTTCTGCTAGTTGCATGCTCCACTGTTGGTGATGAAAGGTCAACCACCTCTTAAGGGTCTTTGAATATTTCAAAAGTTTCTTGGAACTCCTTACTACCTTCCTTAAGCTTCTTAGCATGCCTAGTTAAAGTTTTCCTTGATTGAAAGATAAAGGCTGCATTTTCACCTTCAAATTCAAGTTTCTTTGCTGACTTAATCCTTTTCTGTTTGTGTTCATCTACTCCAATGAAATCAGCTTGCACAATGGGTGATTCCTCTATATCAATTGCATGAAGGATGTCATCTAAATTTCCTTTTATCACTGGGCTATCCTCTGTACCTGAAACAACTGTTTTTCCCTTTGATGCCACTGCTTGGCTTCTTGTCACTCTCTTGCTTTCCTGCTTGCTGGCCACTTGTTTTTGTTTAGCCTCTTTGACACATTTTGACCTCTATTTTGCAGGTGATGGAGTTGCTGCAACAAGAATTTGTGTCTTCTCCGTCATATTTTCAACCTGTTTCCTTGGTTTCGACTTTACAAACCTCTTTGCTTTTGCAACCATAGGCTGACTAGACTTTGCTACTGGTGGTGAAGGAGTCCCTTTAGTTTTAGGGTTTCAAGCTGGGGTTAGGGTTTACAGTTCAAATCCATTCATAAAAAAAAATGAAGACCAATCCTTGCTTATTTTATGAAGCTCATTTAAAACCAATAACTTTATCAAACCATGGTGAAACAAAGATGTTTCACAACCATCAGAATTAGCTTGTACTTTATCAGACATTTTGGCAAGGCTCCTATGCAAGTAGAAGGGAAAATCTAGTGATATCATACCTGTGAAATGTAAAAGTAGCTTGAAATGATAAGTATAAAATTTATGGTACCTGCCTTCATATGTAAAGTATCTTTGAATGTTGAACATCAACTTGGCATAGGTGTCTTTGATACAACTTCTAGGCATTGCATTGTTCAGGTCCATATCTGCATACTCAGGTTTCATGAATTCCTTGCATGGTTCCATGTCAAACTTAAAACCTTTAAACCAAGTCTCTTGCCCCCTTGGTATTTCTGTCACATAAGAAATGATCTCAAGATTAACTGGCACATTTAACATCCCAATCTTAGTAGTGGTTCCACTGAAGTGTAAGACAAATTCTTTAGATACCTGAGTGTGGCAACCCTGCAGCTTTTCACAAAACAGGAGACAATCTGCTTTGCTAAAAGCCTCCATCACTGTTTGATCTTCAATTATAGCCTTCACATTTTCAGGCTCATATATTAAGAAATGTCCCCCTCTATGGAATTTCTTCTCCTCTGCCATGTTTCTTAGAAAAAACCTGTCAGCTTCCCTTGAAGTAAAACAACCTTGCTTGAATATATGATCAGGCTCGCTTGATTATGGAACAACCTCGCTTGTGAATATGGAAGATAGCCTTTGTATAGAACACTCACAGGCTTAGCTTGACAGCTTTAGAGCTTATACACTTGTATGGAAGCAAATGAAAACAAGAATGACCAAATTATGCAAGAATTTGAATTTAAGGTGTCATCTCGTAACTGAATGATGCTTCACTGATGCCCTATCATGACAATGATGACTGTGAGACATGTAAGTACATTGAATCTAATCTCTAACTGACTCACCATACCCCTATCCTATCATTCCACAACGGATTCTGACAACTTTTGGCTTAATTGACAAGATGGTTAAAAAATTGCACTTTTGTAGCACCCATAGTGTATTTTTCGTAGTTTGTGCTACGAAAGTATCAGCGCTTTCGTAGCGCAAATCCTCTTTTTTGAACCAGCGGTGCTACGAAATGGAGGATTCTTGGCTAATTGCAGAAATTTAACTCGAAACCTTATGGAATGACCCATAAATGGAAAATGTGAGTATTTGATCATGGAATGGATCTCTAAAGACTTTATTTGAATTCAATGGTGACCTTTAAATTTATAAAAACTCTAACCTACCCTTAACCAAAACCTAAAATCACTTTCAAACCCATTTTGAGACCATGATAAAAAACAGAGTTGACACAATGATGTTTTGAAATTTTTTGGGTGATAACACTACCATTGAAATTGTTAATAATATAATTCCACCCTCATAATAGTTCCTAATCATCTACATGTGATTAACACACAATTTGTTCCTTGACTAACTTAGTGGCCTGCTCTTTTACTTATATAGTTTTTTTAGTTTCTCCCCGAATTTGGTGATGAATTCAATCTAACTATTTTTCTTTTCCTAGTTCAACAAGCCTAATTTTGGTAGCATGTGTCGCCTTGGTTGAATTTTCTACAATAGTACACAATAGAACTGATCTTTTGATCTGATAATTACTTTCTAATATTTCCAATTAAGTTATCTTATTTCGCATATATCATTAAGATATTACACATAGAAAATTTAAAAAATAATGCAGTTAAAAAAATAACATCAAAAGAGACAACCAAGCACAATAGAGACAACATATTTACCCTAGGAAAACCCAACCTTGGGGAAAACCCAACAAATTTTCTTCTAAGAGAAATTTCTTCAATGTTATTTAAAATTTCAAAAATATTTTAGAAATATGTGCCACAAATCCAAGTTCAATATACCAATCAAACCTGGTCAAATACTAGCTAGTAAATGTTGGTAAAACCACCAAAAATTAGAAAAATTAATACTGGTCAATGCTAGTCAATAGTATGAAAATTCGACATGAGGTCAGCCCGGTCCTACGGTAAACTATGGTTGACTGAAACCAAAATCTGTGGTCAAAGTATTCCCCTTATGCGGTCAAATGTGCCCCTTTTTTTACAATCAAATTTAGTCAAACTTGCAGTCAAACACAACAGATTCTCGGTCAAACAGAGCAGGTCAAATTCAATCAAATGTCAGCTTCTTTATCTCGGTCAAACTTTAGATCTCCTCCTCTTGACTTTACACACGTGGATAAAAAATGGAAGAATGTGCGTGATTCAAATTGGTCCAAATGAGGAGGTCAAATTGTGTTTTATATTTTTCAAATGGGTGACATTTTGACCAAAAGTCACACCCTTTCATGGTGGGGTCGACTTTACCATTTGGAGCCTACATGAAGCCCAAAAATTCATAATTTTAATTTTTCATTTCCATAATTTTCCTTGGCCGACTTTGGGGGCCTTTTGGCATGTAGGAATACCTCCCGATGCTTCACAATAATCAAAACTCCCTCTTACTAAGAGAGGTATTATCTACAACATATTTCCCTTGCTGAAATTTCTCTTTCCTTAAGAAAAGTTCATGAGCTTGTCATATTGATGCATGACTAGAAAATAAATGTTGGAAGTTGGATTCAACGCTCCCTGTCTGTTTTGTGACATGGATTAACCGCCTCTCATGGATCCTAACTCTGGTGATTGTAGCGGAGACTAATGCCTGCGGGTTTTGGTCTAACGACAATCGTGATTCCAACAAGTGGTTTCAGAGCAATAGGTCTCGAGTTCTAAACTCACCCGGTTCGCGTTGGGGGGAGATTGTTGGACATTGGGTTCAATGAACCCCGTGTGTTTCGCGACATGGACTAACCGCCTCTCGTGGATTCTAACTCTGGTGATTGTAGCAGAGACTAATGCCCGCGGGTTTTGGTCTAACGACAATCATGATTCCAACAATAACTTCTTCTTGGAGTGGGAAATTTAACTCTCTCATATGTATGCAAACATCTATGGATTTTGGAAAAAGTCCTTAGCATTAGGAAAATGTATCAATCTCCTCTGGTCATGACCCAACAAGTCCTTCTGGAATCTAATTTATTCTAGATTCTTAGGAGAGAATTTACCTTTGGACCATTCACCTTTCTGGTCAAATAAATTTATGACCTAGCCAAGTACTTATGGCTTTAAAGGTGAATTACATCTATCTCCTTCAATCGACATAACCAAGTCCTTCTGGATTCTAAGGAGAATATCTATCCAATCCTATAATTTCCACAGGACATTCAACTTTGGTCAACCTAGCCAACCTTTCTGGAAACCAAGGTGAATGTATAGTATAATTTTCCCCTATAATTGCCTTGGGCCATTCACCTTTCTGATCAAATTCCTTTATGAACTAACCAAGTCCTCCTAGTTTCAATGTGAATGTATTCGTCTCCTCTTGGTAAACGTCCTTTATGACCTAACCAAATTCCTTTATGGATTCAGGAGATAGTCAATCCAATCTTGCAAATACCTTTTCATTCCCTTCTAATGAGGGAGACATTTAGCATCAAAATAATCCTTTCATAGTCCACAATATACTCATTTATGGATATGTATTTGAGCTTTACTAATCATCTTTTCATCATATCTCAGATGAAGTGACTCAACCATGTTCTCCTGGCTTCTGAAGCCTCATTGCTTCATGACTTGTGATATTACTATAAAGACTCAATTCACCTCATGAGACATATCTCAGACCACATCCAATTGTACAACATAGGTACCACATGCTTTGCTATTGTATATACCATGACTCAACCATAAAATGGTTTAGGATTTTCACTACAAAGAAAATATTTGGCTTGGTATTAACCATGTAATTATTGGATCTAATCAACTATCTATACATCATGGGATTCACCAAATATAAATCTCCAATCACAAAAATAGTGTATTTTCCAGAATCCTTCATTTCGATCTCTGAGGCAAAACTCCCATTATCACGGACGTAAATCCTCTTGTCACTGCTGCTTCCTTTGTTACACAAGAAATTCCTTGTGCTGAGGTTGTAAGAAAGTCCTTCTACTGTAGATTATCCTAGAGAAATTTTGTCTCTAAGCATATAGTCTGACAATCTATATCCCATGACATCTTATTGGAAGGTTTCTCCTTTCACTTTGTTTTTCTACTAGTTCATTGGAAAATATTCGTATTATCGGACACAATCATGGATGTTAATATGTAAATTTTATTCCAAAAATTCTTAAGAATATGACCATATGTTACAAGAGAAAAAATCTCCTCGTAGCCCACTCCCTCTTACTCAGAGAACCCTCTTGTCACAATATTTTTTTGTACTTCTTGATGCTGCCACCTATGTAATGGAAATATTTGCAATAAAATTTATTTTTCATGAACCTCATTCAAGGGGTCATGGAAAAGAAAATTCATAATGGAAGTAAGAAAGAAATATCAAGGCCATATAAAATATCAAAAGACAAGAGGCTGACTAAATAAAAATAATATTAATTAAGGAAGAGGAAAAATACTTATCTTTTAATTAAAAAAGGAAACATATGAGAATTGGAGGGATTTTTCAATTTCTTGATAGATCTAAAGGAAAAATTATTTGTACTTCTTCTGAGGTGGCTTCTCATCATCATCATTTAGAATGTTGGTTGCTAATGCATGCTCCCTTTTTTTCCTTTTTCTTTTCGGGAAATTGGATGCATAGTGTCCAAAATTTGACAAGTGAAACAATTAACTTTAGACATGTAATTCTTCTTCTTATCTAGAGCATCAATAGGTCTTCTACTTGAATTATTCTAAATAAATTTTCCAAAGTATTTTTTTTTTTAATTTCCAAAGTTCCTTCTTCCCCTTCCCTTTCTATTATGAGCTACAAGGTCTCGTGTTTCTTTATTTTGTGGAGTTCTTGAGTTATTTCTGGACAATAATCTTGATTCTTCTTGAACACAATAGGTCCATATCTCATCAGATGTGGATAGCTTTGATTGTGCACAGATTTGGTTCCCATGAGAGAGGAAATCCATTGAGAGTAATTGAAGCAAGACATGGATCATTCAATAGTGTCTCCAATGGCTACAAGCTCATCTATGAGATGTGAGATATTCAAAAGATAAGAGACAACACAATCTCATCTAGCCATTATGATATTACAAAGACAAATTTTCAAGGATAACTTGTTGGTATTGGTGCTTGCATACAATTTCACCAGAGCATCATATATTAACTTTGTAGTGTTTAATACAACTACATGAGGAATCAAGCGATATTTTATGGAATCTACCAAAATTTTCTTGGCCTTAGCTTCATTCTTCTTATATTTGGGTTTCTCTTCAACTCCCTATGGTTTTGGAACGACTTTATCCACATGATCCCGAAGTTAATTCTCATAAAAATTAAGTAGTATTCAGGTATTCCAAGACCTGAAATTGATGGAACCATCCAACCTATCTTCAACTCTAATATTTGGTGCCATTTTAGGCAAGAGACCCAAAACCAGTTAAATTTCTTGAACACTTGTCTCTAGGGCTGAATTCAATGGCTGCTCTTTCAATAAAGCTCTGATACCATGTTGCATTTTTATACAATAGTACACAGTAGAAACTAATATTTGATATAAAAATAACTTTCCAATGATTTCAATCAAGTTATATTACCTTATATATATAATTAATAAATTACAGACCAAAAATATCAACAGTAATGCATTGAAAATAGTAGGATCAAAAGAGATATCCAAGCACAATACAAACAAAAAATTTACCCTGGGAAAAACAAACCTTGGGAAAAACCAAACAACTTTTCTTCTAGGAGAAATTTGTTCTTTAAAAATATTTGCAATTCCAAGAATATTTTAGAAATATGTTCCACAAATCCAAGTCCAAGATACTAGTAAAAACTGGTCAAATAAAAACTAGTCAATGTTGGTGACACCACCAAAAATTAGAAAAATGAATGCTGGTCAACATTCTGAAATTTTGACCTAATTCAACTCGGTCCTACAGTCAACTATGGTTGATTGTGACGAAAATATAAATTCAAATTACTCCTTTTATGTAGACAAACTTGCCCCTTTTTATATTGTCAAAATTAGTCAAACTTGTGCTCAAACACAACAGATTCTCTGTCAAACAAAGCAGATCAAATTCAGTCAAATGGATGCTGATTTATCTTAATCAAACTTCAGATCTCCTCATCTTGACTTTGCACGTGTGGACCAGAAAATAGAAGAACGTGTGCGATTCCAATTGGTCCAAATGAGGAGGTCAACTTGTGCTTTTGATTTTTTGACCCAAAGTCACACCCCTTAATTATGGCGCTGATTTAACCATTTGGGGCCTACATGAAGCCCAAAAATTCATAATTTTAAATTTTCATTTCCAGAATTTTCATTGGTCGACTTGGGGGGCCTTTTGGCATGCAGGAATACCTCTCAATGTTACACAAAAATCAACAACCTTCCCCATATTTTAAAGTTCTCCCTTACTGTCCTATTAATCCTTTTTAAAGTTCTCTCTTGTTTCCATAACTGTTTCTTATTATTTGTGTTGGACACCTAATCCGCAAAGGGTTTTTGGTGTGGAATGTGAATAATCAAAGGAGTCCAAATGACAATTTAGAATATGAAAACCAAGGGTCACTAGAAAATGTATATATAAATGTATATCTTTGTGAATAATATGCATTCAATGGTTTATCTTGCTCTTGTTGTTTACATTTGTGAGTTTGTCATGGAATTAAATCAGGGGTATTCCTTCCCTACTCAAGTGTGAGCCATAGTTTTTGTGTCATTTATGTGGATGCCAGTCTTGCTCCTCTTCCTTATTTCTTGTCAGAACTACCATTATTATGTGTAAGCATATTTCTTGTTCTGTGTTGTTCCACTGACCTCTATTATGAAACCAACTCTAAAATAGAAGAAAAGAGAGATCAACGCCTTAGAAATAAGCCACTTCGAGGGGGAAACGTCCAATAAATTACATAAATAAACAATTCTTGGATGATACAAATGAAAAAACCTCCTTTCTATATATAGGAGTCCATGGGGCCATAATGTAATCCTAGCCGACCTGACAATAATAATTTAAGGGCACAATAATAACAGTATGGGGGTTACAGGGGTACAACAATAACAATAAGGTGGTTACACTAAAAAAACTAAGGGTCTATACTAGTAATATAGGGACCTAACATGCTCCTCTCCTTCAAAAAGTGTTGTCCTCAACGCTTGAGTAGCTCTGGATGCTTCTGTATAAAATTCTCATCCTCCCATGTAGAATCTTTAGTGGGTAAGTTCTTCCATTTAATGAGATACTCTGAAATTGATCGATTTCGTAGTTGGTGAGTTCTTATTTCCGTGATTGCTTGAGGTACTAATATGGTTTTTCCTTCCTCATAAAGTTCTGGCAATATTGTTTGAACTCGAAGTTTGTCCCCTATAAACTTCTTTAAGCATGAAACATGGAAAACTGGATGCACTCACAAAGAAGCAGGAAGCTCCAATTTGTATGCCATAGTACCAATCTAGTGCAACACCTTGTAAGGACCATAGTACTTTGGCGATAATTTATTATCCTTCTTAGCTTGCTTGAGGGACATTTTCTTGTATGTTTGCAGCCGTAAAAATACCCAGTCTCCTACATAAAAAATTATCTCACTGCGGTGTTGATATGCCTGTTGTTTCATTCGATTTTGTGCCAAATTTAGGTTATCCTTTAAGAGTTGGAGAACTTATTGTTGATGCTTGATGTGATCTTCCACTGCTTGAACCCTATAATTTTCCCTTAAATAAGATGCGATGGATGGTGGATAATATCCATGAAGTGCCATAAATGGGGTCATTTCTACTGCAGTATGGAAGGAAGTGTTATAGCACCATTCAGCGAGAGGTAACCACTTGACCCATTGTGCTTGCTTATCAGATACAAAACAATGAAGATATCCTTCCAAACATTTATTCACTATCTAAATTTGACCATCGGATTGAGGATGGTAAGATGAGCTATGAGCTAGTTGAGTACCCAAACAAGAAAATGATTCCATCCAAAAATTTCCTATAAAAATGGGATCTCTGTCACTTACAATAATCTTCAGGTTTCCATGTAGCTTTTGAATTGTTTCCATAAATGCAATAGCAACTGTAGTTTCTTTAGATGGACAAGATAATGCTGCACAAAAGTGTGCATACTTGGTAAGTCTATCAACTACCACCATGATGACACTCTTTCCTTCGGACTTAGGTAAACCTGTGATAAAATCCATTGAAATATCCTCCCAACGTTGACTTGGAATGGATAAAGGTTGTAGAAAACTAGAGTTCTTAATTGCCTCAACTTCATTTTGCTGGAAAACCAAACATTCTGCCCCAAAATTTTGAATATCAGATTTAAGGCCATCCCCAAAAAAATCTTTCTTCACCTTGTGGTAAGTTTTAAAAAATCCTGAGTGTCCTCCTAAAGGAGAAGTGTGCAACTCCAAAAGAATCTTTTGTTTTAGTTGGGAATTATTGAAAATATATAAGCGATATTTGTACCATAAGGAATCATTTTTCCAACTAAATGTATCAGATGTACTAGTATCTTACTGCAAATTTTGAATGAGTTTCCACACTTCTTCTTCCTTCTTCCATTCATCCCTTGCTTCGGTTATCCAATCTGGTTGGATAATAGAAATGGCACAAAGAAATGCTTCCACCTCTTCATCCTTTCTTGAGAGTGCATCTGGAACAACATACACCTTCCCTTTTTGTAGATGATTTCAAAGTCATAACCCAACATCTTTGTGACCCATTTTTGCTGCTCTTCTGAAGATAGTCTTTGTTCCAAAATGTATTTAGGACTATCATGGCTAGTCTTTACCTTGAAGTGTCTTCCCATTAGGTAAGGTCTCCTTTTATTTAGTGCATGTAGTATTGCCAACATTTCCTTCTCTTAAATAGCCTTTTGTAAATACTTTCCTTTGATTGGACGACTTTCAAAAATAATGGGTCTTCCTTCTTGCATTAAAACAACACCAATTCCATTTCCTGAGGCATCACATTCCACAAGAAAGGTTTTTTTGAAGTCTGACATAGCTAAGATTGGTGCTAGGCACATTGCCTCCTTAAGATGTTCAAAGGCCTTATTTGCTTTAGGAGTCCATGAAAATGCATCTTTCTTCAATAATGTTGTTAGAGGTGATGCTATTCTCCCATAATTCTTAGCAAAATTACGATAATACCCTGTTAACCCTAGAAATCAGCGCAACTACTTTATGGTTGTGGGGACTTTCCATTCCTTAATGGCTTTAATTTTGTTAGGGTCTACCTTAACACCCTCATGTGATACAATATGACCCAGATATTCCACCTCTTGTACTCCAAAGAAACATTTGGATGTTTTTGCATATAATTGTTTCTCCTCCAATAGTTTGAGCACCCTCTCAACATGTTGAACATGATCCTTCCAAGACATGTTGTAGATTAGTATATAATCAAAAAATAATAGCACAAATTTTCTAAGAAAGGGTTTGAAAATGGAATTCATCAACCCTTGAAATGTAGAAGGTGCATTGGTAAGGCCAAAAGACATGACCAAAAATTCATAATGACTCTCATGAGTTCGAAATGCTGTTTCGAAATATCTTTAGTTTTCAGTGTAATTTGATGATATCCTAAACGAAGATCCAACTTTGTAAAATAAGTTGCTCCATGTAATTCATCCAATAATTCATCAATCACAGGAATGGAAAATTTATCTTTAATAGTGAGCTTATTGAGCTCCCTATAATTCAGACACATGCGCCATGATCCATCCTTCTTGTGCACCAATACAACTAGAGCAGAGAAAGAGCTTAGACTAGGTTGAATTATACCAACCTCTAACATTTCTGCAATCATACGTTTAATTTCGCTCTTTTGGACATAAGGATATCTGTAAGGCCTGATTTTTGGAGGAACACTTCCTAGAATCAAATGAATAGCATGATCATGATCATGAATAGGTGGGAGTCCTTTGGGAGTTTCAAACAACTTGGAATGATTGTCCAAGAATTTTTGGAGATATGGAGAAATATATGATTTTGATGTTGGAACTTCTAGTGAGCATAATTGTGCAATTATGTAATATACCTGACTTAGCATGCAACTAGTTGGAATATTAATTTTGCTCCAAACACATAGTTAGATAAATAAATGGGTGGGGAGGCCCATAAATCTTTTTAGCGGCAATAAAATCCCTCTTAATGGGAAATGGATCATATTCATAAGTAGATAAAACCATCTTCATGAGTAAACAAATACTAAATGCAAGTGGACAAAGTTAAGTTTGACCAAGTTAACAAAGTTAATATGGAGGATGTGGAAAATTAATGAAGAAAACTCAGTGGGAATATGGATCTGTTTAGATAGTTAGAATAAAGCCACCTTGAGTGTGGAAGAAGAATTTTCATGGAGATCCAGTCAAGATTGACCAAATGCATCAGCGCTGTTATGGAGGAGTGGTATTGATGATGGGGCAGTGCAATTTTGGAGGGAGATTCATTACATGAAGATGGAAACCCTAATGAGTGGGAACCAAGGCGAGAAGGCTCACATTGTTTATAAGAAAGAGGATGGCAGCCATATGGGGTTAGATTATATTATTATTTTCTGATTATAGGTCTATTTATACATATTTCTTTCTCTGGCTGTTTAGCTGAGATAAAGTGCTGTTTAGCACAGGGTGTTCCTGATCGGGAATCCCACCTCTTCCATTGAGTAGCTCTTGGAGGAGTCTTGCGCCATATTGTCCACTATCTGGCTTAAGGCCAAGCTTCATATTCCTTTGATAGTGTAGATCCCGTTGAGGGTTTGAATTTTTTAGTAAGCTGCAACAAGTGGAGGCTAGACCTTCAGATCTAGGCCATTTCAATGCTTTTTTTTAGTGGAGGAGTCTTCTACTCCATTGGGAGGATAGTATTGGAAGAGTTGAGCTTCATTTTAATATATTCGCTGAAGGCCAACAATATTTTGTCCCCTACAATGCAGAAGGAGTCCATATCTGCGAAATTTCTGAAGGATTTGTTGTAGGGCGATTCAGTGCACCATTTGGAGAGCTGATTTTCTGAGTGTTGGGGATTTGCCCTTCACTTTGGAGATCTGTTGGAGGAGATCATTTTATTGTTTATATAAGATCAGTTCCACTTTCCAGATATGAATATTTCCATAGGTCTACAGTCTTAGATCTCCAATCTACACTTTTTACATGGTGTTTTGCTGAAAACCCCAAGGGGGGTTGATAAAGGAGCTTGTACAGTGCATGGATCTGCTATAGATCTAAAATTTTGTGTACATACTTGCTCTAGATCTGATGTAAAACCTAATGCTATTGCAAAGGTAATAAAATAACTCTGTCATGGTATTACAACTTTCATACATGGTTGTAGTCCCTATTTTTGCATGATTTTGGGCTATTTATGGCATGGGAGACCTGTTTAACTATGCAATAGTGATTTGTTTCTGATTTCCTTTTATATTTTGGTGCTATAATATTAGATCTAAGTAATCCAAGAGATGCATTTGATAGTTATTGCATATATTTCTAAAAATTGCGTTATTTATGCATGTATTGCTGCATTTCCCCATTTGGGAATATTACAGTGGTATCAGAGCATGATCTTTAGCTCAACGTATGAGTTTCAAGCCAAGATGCTATAACAGAAGAAAGAGATCAGAATTATGGGAGGAATGAGTTTAATCTCATCTCTTTTCATATCTAATAAGGACCTCATCAAGGAGGTCAAGCAAATAATAATGGAGAAAAGGCATGAAACCCCACTAGGGTTTCAAGATGAGGAAGGTCCATGTACTTCCTATCAACAAAAAGAAGATACATTATTGCATAAAACTCCAAAGAAACATACTATGGCCTTTTATTTGAAAGATAAGAGGCATAGAAATGAAGAATACTTAGATCATGAGATTCTAAGTGAATATCTTGCAGAATATAAGTCTCAACCTAGAGCTATCAAGAAGAATCTAAATCTTCCACAGTTCATTCAGCTCAAAGAATAAAGGAGACCTTGCAGTAATAGAAGAATGAAGGGAAATAGATTTCTACTGTCTACCTTTGATGGGTCATCCTCATGTACAACAAAGGCTTGGGGAAAGAAGTTGGATGCATTTTTTCTGCTACATCCAGTAGTAGAGAAATAAACTGTTGAGATTGCAGCACTGCACCTTCAAGGTGAAGAAAAAAATTGGTGGTTCAGCCATTTGAGTCATGCAAAAGTGACTTCATATGCAGATTTTAATCAAAGGTTGATCAAAAAGTTTGATAAGAAGAAGTTCAGGGAGAAGAAGCATTCACCACCACTTATTGTAGGAGCACTTGCTTTTGGAGAAAAGACACTTTCACCTTTGCAAAGTGATCTTGATCTCTTGATATCTAGAGTCCCATGCACTATTATGGATATGCATGTAGAGGAGGAGCCTTGTACTAGTGCTGATGAAGCCATAGAAGAGCAACCATCATCATCAGTAGTTGGAGAAGCCATCACACCGGAAGGAGGAACCCTTGTAGCAGTACAAGATGTTCCCAAGTTGTACCAAGGTATGCATATGTTTCCATTTCCTGTTATTTCAATACATCATATGGAGGATGATGGGAATATGCCATTGCATGACCAAGGGTCAAAATATATTGTTGATTTGGAGTAGAAAAATTTCACTGCGCTGAGCAACCTTGATTTATTCAAGGAAGAGACAAACAGTCATCCTAGTGTATCATTGTTGAGTTGCAGACAACCTTTGGGGTTGGAATGTAGATTCTTGGAGGATGAGATGAGTATTGTCTTGAACAATACATTGAGAAACTATGTGTTCAACATTGGATATGGTCTTGAGGCAGTAGCTGCACCATCATGGATATCAACAGCGCTGTTATTGAGCAACAGTGATGAGTTGGGGGCCCAACTATTGTTGGAGCATTCCAATGACCTTCCCATATGTATGACAAAGGATGGGCAGATAGTTTTTGGGGGACATATTATTATGGATAACATCTCTCATGGTTGTGATGGATACTTATTGATGTATATTTCACATCATGATGGGAGGTTTTTGCCTACCACCTATTTGGATCATTATGGGATCAACTTGGTCATTGATGAGTGGTATTCATTTGGATATCTCCAAGAGATTTCATTTCAACATCCCATGAAATGCATAGAAAGAAATCTGATTTGGGAGGATGGTATTCTCCATTGGAGGGATGCCACTTTTGGACACGATGATAGAAACTCACCATGGGTTGGATGGGTGATGTTGATGAGCAAGAGGTTGGAAAACCACTTGCAGATTTATGATACCAGGCAGCAGAAGGAAAGACTGTGTTGGATACTCTTGAAAGAGTTTGGTCATCCTATGACACATTCTATTTCAAAGAGTAGGTTGGTGGATGGAACTTGGCATGGCACTTACATCATATGGAAGCAAGGGGTTTTGATGTATTGGGATGATGTGATATCTTTCATGTCAACTATTATGATATTTCTCCATGATTTATATGATGATGGTGTGGGGAGGCAACAAGGGTTGTTTTTGCTTTGGTTGTTATGGAGAGAGTACGGGCTGATTTTCTCCCATAATTTGCATGATGTTGCAGACGTAGGAGATGGAACTATCATGGTGCAAAGGGGCTACTTCTTAGCTTTGGAGGATGAGGAAGTACTTCCACCTTGGGGGGAATATCCCACCCATAACAACATTAAAAATTGATGGATTTGACATGTGGAATTTCAAAGGATGGAGCTATGAGATGGCAGGAGCCTTATTACAAAGGCCAACAACGCTGTCACTTAGGAGCTTGGGTTTTTTGATGGAGTGTTCCTAGGATCACTTCACATATAAAGTGCTTGATGGGCATGTAGGAGATGAGAGTAATGGAGTAGTGAATGGAGACATCATTATATGATCTTCTTGACTTGGATTTCCAAGCATAAGAAGAGAGATCTACATGTAGCACTTGTGGGATTTCTTTCCATGCACCTTGGTGCATATCATTCCTTAATGGAGGAGTTCACTTGGGAGGGCATCCAACATAATGTATATCAACATATGGGGAGATGCATAGCCTGGATGATGATGGAGAGGTTGTCACAACCACTTCCCTACTCATTTGGAGTGAGGGAGAACTTTCCATTGAGCCATTTCAGCTCAATGACCAAAGTACATGATAGGGGATGTATATTTATGCTTTATGATTTGTACTCCTTTATTTTTTATGAGAAACATATTGTACCAAGGAGGGTCTTTCCTTCTTGTATATTGTATTGTGATGTACTTGAGGCCATTTGTAGCATTGATGTTGGAAATTATATTTATGGTTTGTGGAGGATGCCACATGATTTTGGGTGTGCACCATTGGCACCAAATGTTACTTTCATGATTTCATCTTATAGGATGACTGTGGCAGAAAAAAAGTGGCTGAAAAGACACTTTTTACACTTTGTTTTGAGGCAGGCAAGGGATGCACTGCGCTGGTTCTACATATGGAACTATGATCCACCTCCTGGTTGTCATGTGGCAACTTGTTTTCATCTAATTTTGCTTCCATGTATTGATGATGTTCTTGTTCTTATGGGAATCTTTGTTGGGAGGATGGCACAAGATTTGGAGGTGCCCATTGGGAGTATGATTCTCCATACTTCATATGTTACATGTTTCAGGAGAAACAATGGGCAAACCATGATTGCCACACCACACCTCTTGTCTTCATGTGGGAGGAGCCATTTGGAGAACTTCAGTTCTTGGGAGAGGCACTTAATGGATGTTTTGATTGGCAGGGTGACTTGGGTAATTCTTGAAGACCATAATATTTCAGCCCAAGATCAACATCAGCCCCATACATATCATAAGTGGAGAGAGAAGTAGCGTGGGATATGCATTTTAGTCCCACACATTCAGCTATGCAGCTGAACTTCTTTGTAGGAGCCTAAGGTGGAGGAGATGTTTCATGAGTTACCATGTTGGAGGGTGACTCACTTTTTATGGATGATAGCTTGGGGATGGAGGCTTCACACGGGGATGATTATTCCCAATATATTTCTGATATCATTCCTCAAGAAGGCCTCTAGACCATATATAGTTGTTTCCATGGATATCCCTCTTTTGCATGATGAGATCCATTTGAATTTTTCACCAAAGGCATACTTTTACACATGGGAGGAACAACTTGAGGACACATTGATGAGAAAGCATCTTGTTCTTTGGAGAAAATCATCACTTGAGGATGCTACAGGAGGAAGAGGAGAGGCTCTTCAGTTCTATCCTTGCAGTTGCTTGAGAACAAGCAACATTTGGGAGGGGAGGACTGTAATATTCCTAACTTAGCATGCAACTAGTTGGAATATTAATTTTGCTCCAAACACATAGTTAGATAAATAAATGGGCGGGAAGGAAAATAAATATTTTTAGCAGCAATAAAATCCCTCTTAATAGGAAATGGATCATATTCATAACTGGATAAAACCACCTTCATGTGTAAACAAAGACTAAATGCATGTGGAAAATTCAAGTTTGACCAAGTCAACAAAGTTAATATGGAGGATGTTGAACATTAATGAAGAAAACTCAGTGGGAATATGGATCTATTTATATAGTTAGAATAAATCCACCTTGACTGTGGAAGAAGAATTTGCATGGATATCCAGTCAAGATTGACCAAATCCATCAACACTGTTATGGAGGAGTGGTATTGATGATGGGGCAACACAGTTTTGGAGGGAGATTCATTGCATGAAGATGGAAACCCTAATGAGTGGGACCCAAGGTGAGAAGGATTACATTGTTTATAAGGAAGAGGATGAAAACGATATGGGGTTAGCTTGTGATTATGATTTTTTTATTATATGGTCTGTTTATACATATTTATTTCTCTAGCTATTTAGCTGAGATAGAGTGCTGTTTAGTAGAGGGTGTTCCCGATCGGGAATCCCACCTCTTCCATTGAGTAGCTCTTGGAGGAGTCTTGCACCATATTATTCACTATCTGGCTTAAGGCCAAGCTTCATCTTCCTTTGATAGTGAGGATCCTGTTAAGGGTTTGAATTTTTCAGTAAGCTACAACAAGTGGAGGCTAGATCTTCAGATCTAGGCCATTTCAGTGCTTCTTTTCAGTGGAGGAGTATTCTACTCCATTGGGAGGATAGTATTGGAAGTGTTGAGCTTCATTTTCATATCTTGGTTGTAGGCCAAGAATATTTTGTCCCCTACAGCGCAGAAGGAGTCCATATCTGCATAATTTCTGAAGGAGCTGTTGTAGGGTGATTCAGTGCACGATTTGGAGAGCTGATTTTCTGAGTGTTTGGGATTTGCCCTTCACTTTGGAGATCTGTTGGAGGATATCATTTTCTTATTTATATCAGATCAGATCCACTTTCAAGATCTGAATATTTCCATATATCTGCAGTCTTAGATCTCCGATCTACACTTTGTACATGGTGTTTTGCTGAAAACCCCAAGGGGTATTGATAAAGGAGCTTGTATAGTGCATGGATCTGCTATAGATCTAAATTTTTGTGTACATAATTGCTCTATATCTGATGTATAACCTACTGCTATTATATAGGTAATAAAATAACGCTTTCATGGTATTCCAGCTTTCATACATGGTTGCAGTCCTTTATTTTTGCATGATTTTGGGCTATTTATGGAATGGGAGACATGTTTAACTATGCAATAGTGTTTTGTTTCTAATTTACTTTTAGATTTGGGTGCTATAATATCAGATCTAAGGAATCCAAGAGAAAAATTTGATATTTATTGCATATATTTTTGAAAACTGCGTTATTTATGCATGTATTTCTGCATTTCCCCATTTGGAAATATTACAAATTATGCCTCATTGTTATTTCTTCAGAAGCTTTTTCCTGACATTTGAGCTTATTATATTTCCTGGCTTCCTTGCGATACCCCGTAATTTGATTTCCTTTCGTTCTGAATTTTTTTTTCAAGAAAAGTTCTTGAAAATTAAAATATACCATCCCCAAAGATTGTAACCATTGTACTCCTAGTACAACATCAACACCTCCCATTGGGATAGAAAGCATTGGAATATTCAATACATATTCCCCCATGGATAGCTTGATATTATGGAATTTTCTAGAGCAATTTATAGTTCCTCCATTTGCAACCATCACTTGAAATTATGGTGCTGGGTGTAGGAAAAAATTCAATTCCTTGGCTACCTTAAAATGAATAAAATTATGGGTACTACCCGAATCAATCAACACTATTAACTTTTTCTTCTTGATATGTCATTCTATATTGAGAGTTTGAGGAGTGGTAATTCCTACCAATGCATTACACAATATGGTCAGACTCATTTCTTCTTCTTTTAGGGTTATTTCCTGGTGTATTTCCTCTTCTTTTGAAATTTCTTGTTCATTTTCTTCCTCCTCTTCACAATATATGTAAAATAATTTCTTCTTAGCACACTTATGACCTTTAGTGTATTTTCTATCACAAATGTAGCAAATCCATTTTGCTCTTTTTTCTTCCAATTGTTGTGGTGTCAACCTTGTAGGTTGTGGAAGTCTAGGAGTAGCAACACTTCCATCTTTATAGATGTGAGTGGTGGGCTTCCTTGTCACCATAATTTTACATTCAATTTTTCTTGCCAACCTGAATGCCTTCTCCAATGAATCAGGTTCCCAAAAAATAAATTCATGTTGGATGTTATCCTTTAAAGTCCCTATGAAGACATCAATCCTGTGTTCCTCTAGAATATCATTTACCCTTATATTCAATTTTTGGAAGTCCTCAATGTGCTCCACCAATGAACCCTTTTGTTTGAGATTTATCAATTGGCTAAAGAAGGTGTTGCTCTTTGTATCCTCATAATGTGCTATCATTTCCTTTGTAAAAATTGACCATGTGACAATTTTTTTATGGGAGCAAAGCCATCGATACCATACAAATTTATTTTGTTCTAAATGTAAAGTTGCAATGCGTACCTTTTGTGTGTTTTGCACATTATTGAGATCAAAATATTTCTCCATCTGTAGTATCCATGTTACGTGATCTTTTCCATCAAAATTCCTCATATCCATATTTGGAATATGGTGGTTCTTCAATTCAACATTAGAGTTTATGAAATAACGATTAACATTTATTTTGTTCTCATCATGAGTTTCCTCTACTATATTGTCGCCATTAGGAATCATTTCTTGTATCAACTTTGACAAATCTTCCTTCAAACCTTCCATGTATTCCTTCAAACCTTCCATTTTTTCTTCCACAACATTCTTCAAACCATCCATTGTAGCTTCCAATCCTTTCTTCAAACCATCCATCTTAGCTTCCATGCTTTTCTTCAAAACATCCATTTCATTTTTTGTTGCTCTTTACGAGAGCAAAATTTGGTGCACTTTCTCTTGTAATTTTGATATGTCATGTTGCATTTATTCATCTTCATGAGGAATAATAGATCCTTATGAAGGCTTAATGGGTGTTAAATTATTTTTAGGGGGAATTTTAGAACCCAATACTGATGTCTATTCTACAATATGCCCTTGGAATCAATTCAAATTGATTCTTCAAACAAGACTTATGCAATTCGGAAAAAAAATACACACCTTTTTCTTTCTTTTGAGGAGCTCTATATTGAAATTGAATTACTTCTATGATTTCGAATCTTCAGTATCTAAAATTTGACCCTATAGTAGCATTCTAAATCTTCTTTCGAATGCCATGGGTCTGACCTAATTTGGATTCTTTAAGGCAAAGTTATGTCTAATCTCCCACAATGACCTAATTATGGACTGGTTCAGTAGAGCTAACTTGCATGACGTGCCACATGTCATTTTTTCCTCCTTTGGCTATGAAATTGATACATAAGAAACTAAAGTCTGTGTACTTGTCGCCACCTTTTACAAAATTCCAATCTGATGCTCAGAGAGAGATTTATGACGATTTTCCCACGACCACCTCTTTGAGATGAAATTTGGGAGCCTAAGAAAACCCTAAATTCCACATATCATATCTCCAAAAATATTTCAAACCAAGATCTGAAATTTGTACGAGAAGTTCCTAGGATTTTGGCTTTGCTCTATAAAAATTTCAGCTTATGAGCCTTAGTAGAAAAGAATTTATAATGAAAATTCCACGACGACTTGTTTTAGGTGAAATTCGGGAGCCTAAGAAAACCTTAACTTCCACAGACCATATCTCCGAAAATATTGCTAACCAAGATCGGGAAAATTTTCACGATGTTCCTGATGATTTCGGATTCTCTCTCCAAAAATTTCATCTTCTGAACCTTCGTAGAAACAAATTTATAGTAAAAATTCCACGATGACCTGTTTGGAGCAGCGAAACCCTAGAATCCAAAGCTATGATACCAAATGTTATGAAACCAGCTCTAAAATAGAAGAAAAGAGAGATAAACGCCTTAGAAATAAGCCACTTCCAGGGGGAAACCTCCAATACATTACATAAATGAGAAATTCTTGGATTATACTGTTGGAAAAATGTTTCCTATGTCCTAATATATTGTAATGTTGTCCTTGATGGCAACTCTCTAGCAAAGGATGGAGTACATGTCTTCCTGGAGAGGCTCTGCAGTCTATTAGAAGAATTGTGTAATGAAAAATAGAAGATTGGATAATTTTAATATTGTAGGATCTATACGCGGGTTTGTAAAGGCCAAGTCACGTATACACACAGATAAGTACATTCCAAGTCACGTATGCATTTTGCACTCCAAAAAGTTTGATACCAAGAGGCATTACCATGGTATTAGCCCACATTATTGAATGCTGAGTTGTCTATTTGATTCTGTCCAAGAATACCATAAGCTATTGTGTGGTTTTGACTCAAGGTATTGGTAAAGGCTACATCTATATAAGGAGAAGAAGATCATAGTGCAAAGTGTGCATATGTAAGGGTTGTTACTAAATATTTTCTCTGAGATATATCTGCATGGGATGAACTCCGTTTTTATTGAAAAATATGAAGGTATGATGCACCGTTGGATAAAATGATGGATCAAGATCTCTAGATTTGAAATTCCCATGTGTTACACCATTTTTTGGTCATCTTGTTAGCCCCCCTATAAATTTTTGACAAGCAAAGTAGGGGGCTAGATTGTTTTTGAGCCTTCAAGGAATGCATCTCCCCTGAAGACACATCATCCTTGAAGTCTCCTGTGCCTTTTATTTTGATAAAATTCCCTCTGATAAAGCCTCTCTGATTAAACCGATATGCATATAAACCGTCTGATCTGATATGCATATAAACCGTCTGATCTGCGATCGCCCATCCAACGGTCATTGCATCCTGAAGTTGCATGGTGGTTAACCCAAGGTATCTGTACCCCTGGCCCACCATCCGTCGCCCTCCGATACGTTTCCCACCGTCGATCTCCGCCGGAAATTGGATGGCCTAGATTAAACGCATGCCCGCCCATTAACCCCGTACCGTCACGTCATTTTTCCACGTGTGTCCATCGTTTTCTTGTCCGTCCCCTATATAATTTCATTCCAAGGTCAAAGTTTTAATGTTTTTCATTGGAATTGCTATTTCGACGCCGCCTAGTGCTTTTCTCACTATTACATGTTTTTTCTCCATAGTATCCTCTGCGTACATCGTCATCCACCGTGTCACGTCGCCGTTTCTGCAGTCATCCACACCACCCTCTCCATGCGCAGTTTTCTTAATTTGTTTTCGTGTTTTGCAGGGTTATAGGCAGGCGGAAAACTGCCATGATTCATATACGTTGTTGTAAAGGCACAATGCACAGAAGGAGTTGAATTTAGAGCCTGATTTTACAGAAAAATGTCCGGAAAGGTGTATGCATCGTAAATTTCATCAAAAGACAGAGTTCAAACTCTGCTAACCCTCTCCGGCGCTAATAAAGCTCGGATTGCATAAACAAAGACAGTAAGTGAGCAGCAGAGAGTTCGAGGCAGGAAATAGAAGATTTTTGAGTATTTCAGGGATTTTAGAAGGCAAAGGTACCGGTTCAAAGACATCATGGATTGCATGGAGGTCCAGCGCGCAGAAAACAATGCTATCAGGGTTTCAAATCAGAATAATGTTTCTTCCTGAGTAGGGACACAATATTCATACTAATTTTATTATATGCCGTGTTCTTGAGAAGATTTCCACCCTGACAACAGTCTTGATGCTACCAAAGCATTTAATTCACGGTATGGCAGACCCTAGCATCATTTATTTACCTTTGTATATTCACCAGAAGTACTACAGAGTACTGCAGTGAAAGTACATCAGAGACATACCGGAGTAAATGGAAGCCTGGAGAAGACCACTCTTTCACCCAAAGAGCGCCATGGATAAATGCACATAATTTAAATAGAATGGGCCTCGACCCTCTTCCTTTCCAGAGTTTTAATGCTGCATTTATTTTTCACCTACTTTCTCTGCTCCACTTGAGCTATAAATTCGTGAAAGATCTCATTGTAATGGTTGTTGATCAGTTATCAGAGAATTGCAAGCTGTTTCTTTTGAGACATAGTCTCTGTGTAAAGTTGTAAGATAAGCTGTGGAAGATGTTTGCTAACTGAGTATCCAGCTATTGGCAATGTTGTACTTGATTGGTGTTGCTTTTTAATATGAAAAGCACATTTCTTTGGATCCTGATCTAAAGCAGCGGTGATGTTTTTCTATCTCTCTATTTGTGCTTAACTTACATTCTGTTTCATTTCATTTCTACTGGTTTGCATCAGAAATCTGGCATAGGATTTACCCTTGTTAGGTACCCTATGTTTCTTCTCTCCTTGCCTTTGATGTTTTCTCCTAAATGTGTTATCTAATAATTGATTTCAGTTGATTTAACCAGTGTAGTGGATGTTATTTCCTGCTAGCTGATGTATGAATTAAATGAATCTGTTCTTAGATGTTTTTGTTAGGATTTAGCTGGAAGATTTGGGAACACTGGGGATTAGAGTTAGCCCTATCCACTAGGATCCTTGTGCAACTAGCTAAACTTTCTAAGATCCCTCAAGTTGGAGGCTGAAGCATTGAGGGTTCAAATTCTCTCTTTGATATCAGGTCTTTAACTTTGTGTTCTAAACCTTTATTGTTTTCTCCTCCCTTACCATTCCATACCACACTATCCTCTTTAAGATCCAATGTTTTAGATGACTAGCCCAACTGAAAGCCTGCATATTGATCAGCAAGCAAATCCTTTTTTGACTCCATTTCCTAATGGTTTTGAATGCTCCCCATAATGCTTCACCTCTGCCTAAATCCTCTTTGCTCATCCTTGTCTTATATTGAACCCTTCATTCCTGATGACCAGCAACCAAACAAACAATCAAACAAACAAACCCTATGCCTATAACTAGCCTAATATCTTAAACCTTTGATCTTCAAAGACATTACCTTTAACAATCATAGAGAGATACCTCTCTGGACCCAGGAGGGCTAGATCCCGAGGTCTGTGTTGAGCCTCAAAATGGTGCTTTCTTTCATTCCATTTTACCTCATTTTCCTTTGTCCATTACTATCCTAGACCCAATTGATCAATGAATATAGTTAAAATTACTTCTAGAATGATTTACATGACTGACTTGCTAAGTTTTGTGATTTTTTCCATTGTAAAGAATTTTGACCGGAACTAGCTGCAGAATGCAGACATTCCGTAGCTAACCGGCGATTCTGCAGCTGTCTTCACGTTTGGGTATGTTCTAGGTGGCCTCTCAAGAAAAACCGCATATGGGCATAATCCACGTCATGCCTACATGGTTCGTTGCTCATCATGGAGGAAGAAACGAATTCTGGGTATGGTTTTGGAACGTGGGAACACATTTAGGAAGGAAGACTTCTATTAGGACTGTCTCAGTCCAGATGTCTTTTCCTTTTCACGCAGCCACTTCAAGAGTCCTAATGTGATTAGATAGAAAAACGAGTGTTCTTTGAAATTGTTGCAAGAGTGATGTTGTTACATTGCTACTATAAGCACTTGAAACAAGGAAACTATATTTAGATTTTATGTTAGATTTGATGCTATATTTTGCTTAGATTCTGTGCTACATTTCTGAAGACGCAGAGTGCTATGTTCAAGTTATTTCATCTTTAATGAAGCAGACAATGTTGTTTTGAAAGCTTTGATTTAATTTGGAGTTGAATTCCGTCAGGTGGTAGAGGGCCCCTGCCTCTTGCACGGATTTATTTGCGTAATTTAGATAAGTAGCCTTAGCTTGATTTTGTTTTCAATTTCCAATTTCAATAGTTTTATCAACTTCATGTTTTCCACGTTCATTTACATTACATATTACAGTTAGTTGCACTGTGGTTTAATACTCCGGAGTTAGAATGCATGTGGTTCAGTTCTGTTATTTCATTTTTAGTTTGATAATGACTTTCTTTAGTTTAGTTTTAATTCATTTTGCTTCAAGTAGATTAATGAAATTCTAATTTAGTTGTAATCATTGTCCTTTAATATTGATAGATAGCGTTCTAGCTTGATGTTATCCATTGTATTTTAAGTAGTTCTAGTTGTCAAAATTAGTCTCTCGGCCTTCATTATTCACAACTTACTTTTGTTCTGAATTTTTATTCATATATCATCACATGAACAGAGGTCAGTAATATCAGTTTAAGGCTTTGATTATTCTGCAAATCTTTTACAAATTCACCAATAGCCTTTTTCCCAAACATTATTCTAGAAAATCTCTAAATTTCTGAATAAGGCTTAGTAGTGATAAGTCAAGTTGCAAAATAGAATAACTTCAGCATCATAGGATAATTTAGATTTTTGTAATATTGTGAGTTGATTGTTTATTTAGGAGAAAATTTCATTTGCACTTAGCTTGTTCATTTTCTCAGGTCCATTTCAATTTCATGTTGTGAGTTTACAATAAGAGTCATTATCAAGCTTTGTATTTGTTGGTTGCTAGTCATAGTTAGATTCTGTTTTGTTTCAACATTTTCATTTATTTACCATCATAGTTTAGGCTTCACTCTGTTTTGACCAATAGTTTCCCTTCATTTAGCACTTAGTTCTTTTCCTTTTCAAAATAAAACCATAAAACCAAAAACATCAGAAAACACTAAACACAACGTAGTGGGAAATAGATACCTAGGCACATATAGTGCACCACACTTCAACAGTTTACTGACCCTGGTTGACAATTAAATGAACTCAATTTAGGAGACTAGGTTGAGACCAAACATTTTGGCGCCGTTGCCGGGGAAGTGTAACTAGGTATCCTGATTTTCTACATCCACAAAAACAAAAACAAAAACTTCAATCACCTACCACACCCACTATATCATGTGGTGCAGTAAGAGCCACACATCCACATCATGAATTCATATTTTTGCAGGTAGAAGAAGAGTGATAAAGCAGGTTGAAGAAATGGATGGAGATGATGACAATGAGGAAGATCCTTTTGGATTTCCCATTCAAGAAACTGATATCAACATTCAAATGAAAAACATCCATCCATCTGTACTTCCTAATTTCAAAGGTATGAGATCAGAAGACCCGGAATCCTTTCTTTTTGAATTTGAAATAATTTGTAGATCTTATGGCTACTCATTGCACATGCAAAAATTGAATTTGTTTCCGGCAACATTAAAGGATAGAGCTCTTAGATGGTTCATGACTTTAGGAACAAATTCTATAAGGACATGGGATGATATGAAAAGAGTATTTTTGGAAAAATATAAAGGTTATTGCATGCACCATGACCTTAGAAATGAAGTCTTTAAGATTAACCAAAAAGAGGATGAAAGCCTAGAAGATTTAGTGGAGAGATTTACTTATAATATCAAAAGATCTAAATTGCATAATTTAGGATCAGATGCATTAAAAACTCTCCTACTAAATACTATAAAGGATGAAGGATTGATCTTCTTAATCTTGTGGGAAAAGGAGATGTCTATCAATTGCCATTTCAAGAAATTTGTGAACTGTGTAAGAACATATCAAGAGGAAAATCAAAGTGTGTAAGATCCCCTCAAGATCCATTTATGGCAAGAGTAAGTAAGTCAGCTTCAAGATTGGTAAGTCAAACTGAACCTAACAATCTGCTAAACATTCTTGGTAATTTAAATGAACAAACTGACATGCTAAGAATGCAAAACAAGCAGAAAGCTTCTTCATTTATATTTTGCCCTAGATGTAGAAAGAAACATGATTTGCATGAATGTCCACTTGATAACATTAAAATGTGTAAAATTTGTGCAGGATCACATACTACTGAAGATTGCCCATCATTACCAGGGTTGAAGGCAATTTACCAGAAGGATAATGGAGCAAATCAAGCACAAGAGCAACTTTGTTATGTAACTCCAAGAGGGCTATGGCAGCCTCATCAACCCAATATGATGCAATATCCTTATGCACAGTTTCAAGGTTATGCACAACAACCTCAAAGTAATTGGAGAACACCCTTGCCTTGGAAACCTTGGCCATCTCAATCCCAACCTCAAAACCAACCTTGGAAATTTTGGCCATCTCAGTCCCAACCTCAAAACCAATCTTGGCAACAAAGTTGGCAAAGGCCCTATAAAGGAAATCCACCATATCCTCAATCTTTCCCTCTCTATCCTCAATACCATGATCAATGTTATCCATACCATTTACCTCCACTACAACATCAATATCACCCTTATTTTACCTCAATTCAACCTTTTCCATTACCATCCACACAAACACCCCAAAGATTCCCCACTCCACTACCTCCACAACCATTTCATATCCCCAACAATAAAACACCTCAATCAACTTACAATTCTGAGGTATTGCAAAATGATTCACCAGCTGTCATTGAAGAACAACAAACAGAAGAAGAAGACTCAGATAAGGTCCAAGAATCGGGGATGTCTATTGATAAAGAGGAGATATTGGAACCAGAGATTGAAAAGTCTCATGCATGCCTATCACTAGATTCTATGAATGAAGATCATATCTCCGAAGACTTGCATTTCATGATAGAGGAAAGACAAGGAAGACAAGATTACATTGAATCTTGGTTCAATTCAGTCATTGGATTCCAATGCTCAATTATTCAATATCTTTTGACATCATCTAAATCAAGACAGTTGGCATCTCATATACAGGTACATATAAAAGAGTGTCTTTCAAACCTGCATATGAGTTTATCTATCATCTTGTTACAGACATGGTTCCATTGGAAGTACTCATATACTTGAACAAGATTTTCTTTTTCAAGTAGAGTACGAAATGAAAAAAAATAAAAAATAAAAAATAAAAATAAAGGTATAAACATGAAAACCAATCATTGATTGGCATGTTTATACAGAAAAGATAGGGTGAAAATCAGAGTCTCTCTGACACTCTAACTTTTCCCATTTTTGTTTTTACAAGCAGCTGTTACAAAAATCATAAGTTCAGATCCATAGTGCTTATGATTCATTTCATTTCATTTCACTCCATTCACTTATCCATCCATATTCCAAAAACACTTAATTCCATGATTAAAATGATCTACAGGAACATTCTGCAGCTCAGTAGACATTCTGCAGCTGATCAGCCTTTCTGCAGCCAGACAGTCTTTCCGCAGCTACAAACCCTGAAGGCATCAATCAGCAGACATTAGAATTGCAACAAAGTGACCCAATGTATCCATGAATCAAAAGCATCAAAGAAGGATAATGAAGACTCTTCCAAAAGTGAACAAGAAGACAAAGACTACAAAAATCAAATGAAAGGCAGAGGTAACAAGTTTAAATTATAATGGCATTTCATAAAAGTTTAGCATAGTTTTAGTTATGGATTGTTCGAAAAGGTTGTTTTAATTATTTTTATTGATCAAGACCAATAAACCCTCTACAGACTTTGGATTAAAATCTCCCATTTCAAATTTCATGCCCGATATCATTTAAGCGGTTAAAATGGTCGAGGTATTTGAATTCTTCACGTCTCTTAACCAAATCATTCAATGATGATTCTCTTTGCCGTTGTAAAAATCTCCGCCGTCTCTTCAATCATTAATTCATTCCCTCCACCTCACTCCACTACTTCATTTCGTGACCACTGCCATCACTCCATTCTGTAGCCGGCATTTCATTCCGTAGACAGAGATATTCTTATCACCGAGAGTAGAGAAAAAAGGATATCAGTTTGAATAGCATTGAGTATTATCATTGTAAACACAGAGCAAAGCAAAAGGGTAAATTCAGAGGCATAGCAGCGTGAGAATTTGAAGCCATTTGATTCCGTGGGTAGACAAAGTATCACTGTGGGCAGAAATAGAGCATTATCACTGTAAACGCAGAGGTATAGCAGTGTGGAGTTTGAAGTCTTTTGTCACTAGGAGACAGAGGTATTACAGTGTTGAATTTGAAACCATTTGCTACCAAAAGAAAGAGGTATTGCAGTGAAGAAGTTGAAGCCATTTGTTACCAAAAAAAAACAGAGGCATAGTACTGTGGAAAATTTGAAGCCATTTGTCACTGTCAAACAGAGGCATATCAGTCCAAAGTTCAATTTTCAACAGAGGTATATCATTCTGAAATTTGAAGACATTTGTCATTATCAATCAGAGGTATGACATTATGAAGTTTGAAGCTATTTTCATTAAGAACTTGAAGTCATTTCAATTCGAAGGTGAAAGCTATTCTTTTTGTGGGTAGAAGAGTGTTAATTTGAACATTGAAGAAGCAATCATGGGTTTCATTGTAAGAACAGAACCAGTGGGTTCAAAATACTTAGAAGGCTACCCTCAATGCAAAGAAATGTTACAACAGATAGGATGGCTTCAATTTTTGGAGAAATTTAATGGCTTCCACAAAGAAGTCACTAAAACATTTACAAGATCATTTCAAGGAACTGAAGTTGAAGTGGGAGATGTCAAGTTCACTGTCACTGAAGTTTTCATTGCAGAAGCTACAGGGTTGCTCAGAAATGGAGAGAGATGGTTCAAAAATAGAGAATTCCACAATGAATCCTGGAAGCAAATTCTAAAATCACCAGGTATGGATGTCACTGTATTTAAGAAAGGAATTCCCAGTTCTGCATTGAAAAATAAATGGAGAAACATACTACTTCTTCTGCAAAAATTTATTACATGTGAGGGTAGATATAGGACATTTTATGTCTACCACATTAGACTGATAATGCATTTTCTGGGGGAAGACCTAAACCTACCTTACTTCTTGCTTCAAAGCTTGAAAAAGATGGCTTCCTGTGTTCAAAGAAGGGTTCAATTTTTAGAGACAACTTTATATCATCATGGGTTGGTTAAAATTTTGATTGAACATCATTTAACCAAAACAAATGATACATGGGATGATTTCTTGATAAGAAATCATTTTGAAGAGCCAAAAGAACCCTCACCGGAACCACAGCCTACAAAGAGAAGTAGAAAATGGAGGGCTTCAAAAGTTGAAATTGACAAAACAGTCCAAGAGAGCAGTGAAGAAATCATTTTAGAGAAGTTGACCCAAATCAAGAGGCAACTTAAGAAAGAGAAGGTAATCAAAAAATCTACCACATAGAAAGGAGAGGGATCCTCTCAGCCAAGGAGAAGCCACAGACTAAAGGGAAAATTAAGGAAAACTCAAATCAAACAAACAGGGGTGATTGATATAGAAGATGAGGAAACATCCATGGAAGAAGATGTTGAAGAGGATTTTTATGAAGGAACCCCTGAAATTGACCCTGCTCAACAAGAAATTTATGACTATGTGGAAACTTTGGAGAGGAGAGCTTCAGAAAGTAGAGAGAGAACCCCCAGTCCTCCACTGTCTGAAATAGATGTATTAAGAAGGGATAGGTATGAGTTGGAAATACTCAATAGACACATCAAAAATGAGAATGAAATTCTCAAAGATCAAGTCAAGCTCAAAACTGATATGAACTCAACCTTATCCCTACATATAGACAAAGTGGAAAAGACCAATGAGAAGTTGAAGAAAAGGAACAAGAAGCTAATCAGGGCACTCACCAACCTAAGGTTCAAAATTGTTATCAGAAAACCCAGAAGATCTCTAGCTTCCAGACAAAGGAGAAGGAGAGGATTAGATGTCCTTGCAGAAGCCTCTGAGTTCATAGGATAATTTGCATGAGGACATGCAAAGAGACAGCAGTGGGGGTATGTTGAGCCTCAAAATGGTGCTTTGTTTCATTCCATTTTACCTCATTTTCCTTTGTCCATTGCTATCCTAGACCCAATTGATCAATGAATATAGTTAAAATTACTTCTAGAATGATTTACATGACTGACTTGCTAAGTTTTGTGATTTTTGCCATTATAAAGCATTTTGACCGGAACTAGCTGCAGAATGCAAACATTCCTTAGCTAACCGGCGATTCTGCAGCTGTCTTCACATTTGGGTATGTTCCAGGTGGCCTCTCAAGAAAAACCGCATATGGGCATAATCCACGTCATGTCTACATGGTTCGTTGCTCATCATGGAGGAAGAAACGAATTCTGGGTATGGTTTTGGAACGTGGGAACACATTTAGGAAGGAAGACTTCTATTAGGACCGTCTCAGTCCAGATGTCTTTTCCCTTTTCACGCAGCCACTTCAAGAGTCCTAATGTGATTCCAATAAGGAAAAATAGTGTTCCTGAATTCTTGCAAATCTTGTTATTTACATTTTTTATATAAACACTTAAGAAACCGAGAGCTAGGTTAGATTTTATGCTAGATTTTATTCCAGATTTTGCTTAGATTCTGTGCTACATTTCTAAAGACGCAGAGTGCTATGTTCAAGTTATTTCATCTTTAATGAAGCAGACAGTGTTGTTTTGAAAGCATTGATTTAATTTGGAGTTGAATTCCGTCAGGTGGTAGAGGGCCCCTGCCTCTTGCACGGATTTATTTGCGTAATTTAGATAAGTAGCCTTAGCTTGATTTCGTTTTCAATTTCCAATTTCAATAGTTTTATCAACTTCATGTTTTCCACGTTCATTTACATTACATATTACAGTTAGTTGCACTGTGGTTTAATACTCCGGAGTTAGAATGCATGTGGTTCAGTTCTGTTATTTCATTTTCAGTTTGATAATGACTTTCTTTAGTTTAGTTTTAATTCATTTTGTTTAAAGTAGATTAATGACATTCTAATTTAGTTGTAATCATTGTCCTTTAATATTGATAGATAGCGTTCTAGCTTGATGTTATCCATTGTATTTTAAGTAGTTCTAGTTGTCAAAATTAGTCTCTCGGCCTTCATTATTCACAACTTACTTTTGTTCTGAATTTTTATTAATATATCATCACATGAATAGAGGTCAGTAATATCAGTTTAAGGCTTTGATTATTCTGCAAATATTTTACAAATTCACCAATAGCCTTTTTCCCAAACATTATTCTAGAAAATCTCTAAATTTCTGAATAAGGCTCAGTAGTGATAAGTCAAGTTGCAGAATAGAATAACTTCAGCATCATAGGATAATTTAGATTTTTGTAATATTGTGAGTTGATTGTTTATTTAGGAGAAAATTTCATTTACACTTAGCTTGTTCATTTTCTCAGGTCCATTTCAATTTCATGTTGTGAGTTTACAATAAAGTCATTATCAAGCTTTGTATTTGTTGGTTGCTAGTCATAGTTAGACTCTGTTTTGTTTCAGCATTTGCATTTATTTACCATCATAGTTTAGGCTTCACTCTGTTTTGACCAATAGTTTCCCTTCAGTTAGCACTTAGTTCTTTTCCTTTTCAAAATAAAACCATAAAACCAAAAACATCAGAAAACACTAAACACAACGTAGTGGGAAATAGATACCTAGGCACATATAGTGCACCACACTTCAACAGTTTACTGACCCTGGTTGACAATTAAATGAGCTCAATTTAGGAGACTAGGTTGAGACCAAACAGTCTGAAAGTGGTTTGATGCTGTCTTATTTTTTGGTCTTGCCAATCTGGCGAAAACATGGGAACCCCAACACATCTAACCTGTTACTATTAGATGGACCTAAGTACACCATGTAAGACCAATGTTACCCTAAGTAAAATTGCTTTCACTATGAAAAATAACTTAATAAACCACATTTATTAAGTTGTTTATGGTCTAAATAGGAAACCCCATGAGGAAATATTAAATAAATCCACATTTGTTTGATTTTCCTCAATGAATAATTAGTTAAACAATAGTTTAATTAATATTCTTGGTCATATTTAACTCAAAACGGGAAAATTAATTAGATAAATTATTATTTATCTTATTATTTTCTAGGAATAATTATTTAAACCTTATTTAAATAATATTCCTTGTTAAATTTGACTAAATCACTCATAAATAATTAAATTAATAATTATTTGTTTGATTATTACTCAACCACATCCTTAAAATAATAAATAAATCATTTATTTATTTATTATTTACAGAGAAAGGGATTTGACCCAAGTAAAATTCTTTTTTCCTCCAACAAATATAATAAAATATTCCATAAAAGTTGGATCTTGATCTGGTTAATAATATTTTAATTATGCTCCAATATCTAGACTAACTCAATATTTTGTTATAAATAGAAGGGTTTTTCCATTCATTCACTAACTTTTGTTGCCTAAAGATCACTCTGGATCTATAATTTTGGTTTGACTTTGATCCACCATCATTGTCATATTTTGCTACCATTTTTCTTGTGAGATCCCTTTGAGTTCCATTTTTTGTCTGGGTTTTCTACACCATCAAGAGAGAGGGATTTTAGATTTGAAGTGCTGAGGAATTACAAGAACCCATCCCATTGTGGAGGACTGGTAACATCCTTCTATTTTCTCCTCCCAGGTGTCATAAATACAAAAAATTCTTTAAAACATTCTTGTCTTGTCTATTGGATGCATGGAGTAACTCTTGCTTTTATTTACTTCTTAATGTCTTTTAATGCATACATCTAGATTTTTGTAGCATTTATCTTGGTAAAATAATTGCAGATCTAAAGATATTGGCAGCCATATTTTCTGTTAGGGATGTTTTTTTATACGCGGCTAAAGTGAGCCTTTTTCGTACGCTTGCGATTAAGATTCATACTAACAATTGTCGACTCCACATGGGTTTACGATTACGACCTCTGTCATTTTTCAGATCCCTGCATATCCAACTGCTTCAAACCCTAGAATTTCTCTTCAGCTTCTTATTTTTCTTTTCTTGATGTTGTTTTTAACCTATAAAACCCTAAAACATTAAAATTTCTAACTTTCGTATGTTTTCAGATCTATTGCACAGGTGACAGGCATCAGCTTCAGCTGAGACGACACATTCTTCTGAAACCTACTCCCGAGAGTGCCAGAAGTGCAGGTCACAATTTTTGGGCCAAAACCTGCAACCTAAACCTCTAGGATGCAGAAAAAAAGCCAAAACCTACGACCTCTGCAAAAATCAGGTCAGAAACTGCGACCTGGACTTTTTGCGGGGATTTTTCTGAAAGTTTTCTGGGTTTGTCTGGGCCTCTATTCAGGGTTGTTTGACCTCCATATCCACCCATTTTGGACCTATACTTGTTCTGTTTTACTCATACAAGTGGGAACCTAGCCCTCTAGGGCTTCAGTACCCTCCACCTTTTGTGGAAGAGTTTTGAGCTACTGCAGGTTGTCTGAAATTTCAGAGTGTTCAACCATTTTTTCAGATCTGATCCCTTACCTTCAGATCCACTTTAGATTGGTTATTTATCCATCCAAAATACCTCTTCTCAGTTTTTTTTGGGTTTTCCTCTAGGGTCCCCTCTACTTCCTTCCAGGATATAGCCTTTTTCCACCTCTTTTATAGCAAATTTTCCTCTGATTTTTTGCTATTTTTCTGCACCTATTTCTAGTAGATCTGACCTTTAGATCCATGTTCCTCCCGACCTTAGATCTATTGGCTATTTTGGTGTTTTTTGAATAGATTTTTGCCCACCTACAGACTACTTGTTGATAGGCCTGCCTCCTTGGGTTTAGATTATTGAATTATTAGCTGTTTATTTTTCTGTTATTTCAGTTTCATATACTGTTATCTGCATGTTTATTTACAATTATACAACACACTTTTTTTTTCTCTACAAATTTCTGGGTTTAAAAATTAAAATTTACAAACTTAACACACACACCCTAAGTGAAGAAGAGCTTGGTTAACACCACCAAGCAAAGACTTTAAACATTGAAATCAATTGATCCTGCACCTCTCTGCCCTTGTTTCGACACTGTAATCAATTGATCCTACACCTCTTTGCCCTTGTTGGTCTCTCTTCCCTTTGTGCCCTGTTTATGCCTTCACCATTGCACCAACAAGGCATTTATCCCGGATACTTCTTGGCCTTCATCCTTAGTTTTTGGTAGGAAGAATTACTACTCCAAGTAGGATTCGAGTTAGTCCTCCACCGATTCCGCACTCTGAATCCTCTTATGGCTCATTGGGTTCCCCTTCTGGTTCCGCCCCCAGTTCTCCCCCTGTCACCTTCACCATGTCTAGTTCAGGACCTAACGCTAGTGGTAGCCCTGGCCCTAATGCTGAGAATAATACTAGTGGGACCGCAACAAGAACTACCCTGGCTGTGCCCTTTCTCCCCTATATGGCAGGCCTCAGTCTTCCTGATTTTAACCAGTTGATTAATGACCCTATACACCATGATGCTAGTTGGCATGCTATTCCGACCAAGCTCCCTTCTGACATTCCAAAGTTTGAAGGTCTTGCTTGAGAAGATCCTACCAATCACGTTCGCTATTTCCACATGTGGTGTTCGTCTAAATCCATTACCGATGGCTCTATCCGTCTTTGGTTGTTCCAATGTATGCTTATTGGCAAAGCTTCTAAGTGGTATGTTGATCAGGCCTCATCCTCTCATACCACCTTTGCGACTCTTTCCCGGGATTTTATATCTTATTTCTAGCTTCCCCTCCATTATGACACTAGTACCAAAATTTTGACTTCTTTTCGTCAATTGTCTGTGACCCGCTTATCCGATCATGTCTAGGAATGGCAGAGAAGAAAGAGCCTATGTTGAGCCCCTAACTTCGAAGACCGTGTCTACATGGACTGGTTCCCTAGATCTATTTTCCCTGCTATAGGAAAATATGTCGCATCTTATTTCCCTCAAACTGAAGAAGCCGCTCTCCAAGTTGCGTTAAAATATGACCTGATCTAAGCTCAGTCGTATTATGTTTATACCATTCTACTTGATCTTCCTAGACCCGGTGGTGCCAATGCACCAGGGGCATCTCATGCCGCTGACAGTATCGTTGGATCTCTCTCTCATCCATACACTCAGTCTCCCATGGGCTATGGTTTCCCTCAGGGGGGGCCAGCACCTCCTGCACTTTTCCCCCTCCCAGTAGCATGTATCTAGAATATGACATGCCTCCTCCTTTTTCCCAACCTCCTGTTTACCACAATGTTACCCAACCTCCTTATTATATGTATCCACATCTTGGTGCTCCAGCTCCTCAAGCATTATCACCTCCACCTCCCTTGCCTTCTCAACCCCTGCAAAAGCAACCCCCACCCCCTCAGGGGCAGGTGTATGCACAGTAGGGCGCGACTAATCCTCCTCCTTCCAAAAAGAAGAGGAAAGGCACTAAAAATCAATCTGCCCCTGGTAATCCTAAACCTAATCCTCAAAATAATGCACCTAACACTGCTAACCAGCAACAGGGCACTTAGCCCAAGTAGGACCGGCCTATTCGCACGAATAAGCCTTGTTATTTTTGTGGTGTTTATGGTAATTACACGCACGATTTTCCTCTTTTACCACATATGCGACAGATGTGGGAGACTCAAGCAACATTGCGAGGACATAAATCCTCCCCTCACGTCCCCCCCAATGCTACACTTAGTCAGCCGACTCTTTTTACTAATCCTTTCCCTCAGCAAGGATTTGTGGCTACCCAACCACATGAAGGTTAGGTGGCCACTCAACCTACTCCATATGGTACCTCTGATTACCATATTCTCATGATGAACTCTAACCTACCTATAACCATTGACCTCAACCTTCAGACTCGGTCCCGTCAGTACAATCAGTACAATAAGCCTCCCGCTACGTTTGTCCCCGAGCCAACTTCTTCAGGTTCTACAGAGCCTCTTTCAACAAATAATGGTCCTTTGCAAATCCCTCAGCCTAAGGAAGAGGTTCATACCAAGATGCCTAAGGTACCGCTACGCCGAAATGCTACTTCTGGAAAAGCTACCCATTTGTATAGTATAGTAGATGATTTGGCGCAATCTCCTGATGTCATCTCAACGTTGGAACTCCTCCAGTCATGCCCTTCACAATGAAAATCTCTACTATCCGCTACGGGGGTGTCGTAGACTGATCGCCGATCGTCTTCGATGTCGACTCGCCCTCGAACATCCTCCTCTTCTCGCTTCCGTCACCTTCCAAATCCAGCCGCGATCCAAAATGCCAACATTTCCACAAGGCATCATTGATTAGGGGGCATCCACCGGCATGTCTTTCCTCGTTTGGAAGCAACCCTGACCCACCAGCGAAGCCCCTTCCTACCTACTCTCCTAGGCATGATGGCCATGCTCAACCCATTGGCATGTTTAGCAATTTTCATATTACTCTTGCCGGAAAGACTGTTTGCATTAACGTAGAAGTCATTGACACCCCCTTATATTACAACATCATATTGGGTCGTAGCTACACCTATGCGATTTCTGCCATACCATCTGTGGTTCACCACAATTTTTCCTTTCCCCATAATGGAAATATAGTCACCATTGACCAGTTGACATATTACAAACTGAAGTCTCAGACCTCCCCCGAGTCCCTCATATCTCTGCACAATAATAGTACCGAGCGACCCTCGACCGCGTCTCACCTGGAGTCTAAAAAGAATCCTCTTTTCCTAGTACATTCCCTAGTATTCCTCCTATCTCTGATCCTAGCTCATCGAATGTTTGCATGATGCAATTATCTCGGGCTTCCCTCAAGTGGCCCGCTTTGGCTATTTAACAACCTTGCCCTTTGCTGATCCGGATTTATGCAAGAATGAAACAGAATAAACACATAACCATAAATACAGAGATGCAGCAGAAATAACACTTCATTTCATTAATATCAAAGAACTGAAATTTTCTTACAGACAGAATGGAAATAAAACTAGCTAGGGTGTTGGTAGCTATCTCTAAGAAGAGATGTGGTGGCTACAGGCCTCTGAAATGAGTTACAATGAGGCTCGAGGGCCTATTTATTATTTATAAACAATGGGAAATCTTAAACAACCAAAACCCTAACCCTAGGGGATGAAGCACCAAAACTATGGGCCTCTTTTGGGTAAATTGGTGTTTCAACTTCCCAGTGGCGTAACTTTGGCATACGATCTCCGTTTGACGCGTACCATACCTCATTAGAAATATCTATCTGAGGAATAAAAATTTTGAATGAGAAAAATTGGTCCATGAACCCATGTTTCTCTCCTTTTTCCCAAAAAACGTCGTTTAGGGCCTCAAAACGACCCCGGAAGTTCAGGACCTGAAAAACTGCTAAAAATAGTAAGTTGTGCCAAAACTGAAAAACTGAAAGAGACAATGGTGGGGCCCCAAGTGGAATAGGTGGGTGACCACCAATATCCACCTGGATCATTCCTCCCCCCTTAGGAAGCAATGGTCCCCATTGCGTTAAGTTCCTCCATGAGATGAGGAAATTTCTACTGAACTTGGCCCCTGGTGAACCACTTTCCTTGGTGTAGGAGTTGGCCAGCTTTGACAAACTAATACAGTTGGATCTTCTGTTGGAAAGTGTTCTTGATTTACATGTCCATGATACAATCTGTGGTGTCCTGTTCCATGCAGTCTGGGTTTAACTTTGTTGGTGTGAGTTGTTTTGCAATGTCCGAGGTGTCCAGTAGAGGTGGGAAGTAAGGACGAAGGTGATCCACATTGAAGACTGGGTGCAAAAACAAGGAATGGTGGAATACTGAGCTCAAAGGCATTGTTCCCTCCAGCCTTGGTGATGGTGTACGGCTCGTATCGGAGCAGGAAAAGCTTGCGGTGGGGTTCAGTGAGGCGCTCCTTCTGCAAATGTAGCCATACTTTGTCACCCACCTGGAAGTTGTGTGGCACCCGATGTTGATCATGGCATCGATTGTACTTGGCATTGGATCTGTCCAATATATCATGAACCTATTGGCAGATGTGTTGAATGCACTCGATGAAGCTACTTGCTTTGTCAACCTCAGACTGGACATGAGCTGAATCGGCCTGAGCAACTGCAAATGGCATGGCTACATCAATGGGACATAGTGGCTAGAATCCCAAGCCCACCTGAAAGGGGCTACGGCTGATTGAACTGTGGAGAGCCCAATTATAACTATGTTTTACATAGGGGAGGCTCTCGTCCCATGTGCATGGATGCTTTGAATTGTACATGCGCAGAATGTGTACAATCATTCTGTTGACGACCTTTGTCTGGCCATCTGTTTGGGGATGGAAAGCTGTGGACTTGGTGAGCGTGGTATCGAACATTGACCAGAGGCTGGACCAAAGTGTGCTGAGGAACCTGCTATCCGGATTTGATATGATAGACTGTGGGATCCCAAAGTGCACCCACACTTGTTCAAAGAAGAGTTTAGTAGTGGCTTCTGCTGTGATATTCTTCTTGCAGGCTGCCATAATGGCCATCTTCGAGAATCTGTCGACGACCATGAAAACATAGTCATTTCCCTGCTCAGTAGAAGGCAAGCCCAACATGTAATCCATTTATATGGATTCCCAAGGTCGACTAGGGGTAGGTAGAGGAGTATATAGGCCTTGCTTCTTGATGGTCAGTTTGGCAATGGCACAAGTAGTGCAGGATTTGATGTGCTTCTCGACATCCTTTCGAAGGTTCGGCCAATAGAAATACTTCTGCAAGATTGCTACTGTTTTCTCGACCCCGAAATTCCCAGCGACTCGACTGTAGTGTGCTTCCCATATCATCTTGGCACGCTCGTTGGAAGGAAAACAAAGGTGTCCCATGTGACATAAAAGTGCATCTTGGAGGTGAAAATTTGGAACTTGCATACCCCCCAAGAGTGCCTTGTAAGTGTGGCCAAATTCTGGGTCACTCTCATAGAGAAACAACCAATCAAAAGTCTTGTGCCCACAAGAGTTGAGAACGGTAGTGAGCGCCACGATCAGTGGTCGGCTGAGGCAGTCCACAACATGATTGGTGCTACCCTTCTTGTACTTGATGTTCAAATGAAAATGTTGTAGATATGTGGACCACTTCTGTTGGCGATCATTCTGCAACTTCCCTTGTGTCTGTATGAACTGCAGGGGTCGGTGGTCTGTGTGGATGATTGTTTCCTTCCCCAAAATGTAATGCTTCCATTGTCGACAAGCTTGCACAATGGAATACATTTCTTTGTCATAAGTGGGATACTTGCGAACTGTGTCAGATAATGTCTCACTGTGATATGCCACTGGATGTCCCTGTTGAGTAAGAACTGCCCCAATAGCATAGTCAGAGGCATCTGTCTCGATCTCAAATGGCTGCTGCAAGTCTGGTAAGGTGAGCACTGGGGCATAACAGAGGCGATTTTTCAATTCTTTGAACGCCTTCTGTTGAGGTTCCGACCAAAAGAATTTTGCTCTCGCTCCTCCTTTGGTGACTTGACTCAAGGGCCAAGTGATATGAGAGAATCCCAACACGAATCTACGGGAGAAATTAGCAAGACCCAGAAAGCTGCGAAGCTCTGTTATAGTAGTCGGGGCTGGCCAATCCCGAATGACTTGGATCTTGGCTGGATCCACATGCACCCCCCTTTCATCAATAATGTATCCCAGATATTGAACCTGGGTCATGCCAAAAGTGCACTTCTCCAAATTGGCACACAACTTGTGTTGTCACAGTGTTTGGAGGACTTGTCGGATGTGGTGAAGGTGCTCTTCCCAAGTCTGGCTGAAGATCAGAATGTCATCCAAGTACACCACTACAAATGAGTTGGTGAATGGCCGCAAGATGTCGTCCATCATCCTCATGAAGGTTGCGGGAGCATTCATCAACCCAAAAGGCATGACCAGCCATTTGAAAAGGCCTTCCTTGGCTTTGAAGGCGGTCTTCCACACATCAGAGGGTTCAATCGTTACCTGGTGATACCCTAACTTCAAGTCAATCTTGCTGAAATATTTTTCACCTTTGAGTTGGTCCAGAAGGTCATCAATCCGTGGGATCGGGTACCTATTCTGGACAATGATCTTGTTCAGTGCCTGATAGTCAATACAGAGTCTCCACGTCCCATCCTTCTTCTGTACCAACACGATCGGGCTCCCACAAGGCGATGAACTTGGTCGGATGTGACCTTTCTACAACAGCTCCTAAATCTGCCTCTTGATTTCATCGTTCTCCAAAACAGAGCACCGATATATCGGTCCATTGGGTAGCGGCACACCTGGGGTTAGATCAATCAGGTGCTTGACCTGACAGTGCAGAGGAACCCCTGTGGGTGAGGTGAAGATGTCCCCGTACTCCTTGAAAATCTTATCCATTTGTTGTTGTCGTGTAGAGGAGCCCTGTCTGGAGGTCATGGCCATAGTATTCTTCTTTCCCTGGGGGCGGATCATCAGGAAAATGAATTTCCTGGTTTGAGAAATGAGCTTACTGCATTGTTTTTCAGTAACCAAAGAGATAGTAGCAGGAGGTGGTACCTCTGGTATCCTGTACAACTTATTTCCCAAAGTAACAATAACAACACGAGGCCGAGACTCATACATAGCATGAAACTTCCACAAGTATGGTTTTCCTAATAATACATCAGAAACATCAATAGGAGCAACATCACATAATACCTCATCTGTGAAGGGCTTGATGCTATAGGGAAGGTGGCACTGTTGGTGACGCGGAGATCTCATCCTTGGTGAAGCCACCGGATGGTGTATGGATGTGGGTGAGCTGTGGTCAGCAAGCCCAAACGCTTCACGGCGTCTACTAAAATGAGGTTCTTTTGCCTCCCATTGTCTACAATGAACTGTACCGGAGAGCCCTTTACCCACATCTGGGAGTGGAAGAGACGTTCCTCCTCCTCTGGATCTTCTGGTTACTCCTTCTGGATCTTCATAGTGTCAATAGTGGCATTGGGCTTTGCATCAATAATTTGTTTCCTTTTTTCATTCCCTTTGTCAGGTTTTGATTCAGAGTCGGAGCATGCATCTGACTCAGAAGCCCACATCTCGGCCACCAGCGACTGCTTGGCCCGACACTCACTTGTGTTGTGAGTGGAGCTCTTATGGAACTCACACCACTTTCCCATGTCCTTCTTTGGCTTTGCGGTGTTGTTCTTTGCTTGTGGCTTCGACAGGTTGTCTTGAGTCGCCATGCCTTGGCTCTGTCCTTTGTTCTGCGGTTTGGGAGCACCTTTCCCTTGCTTTTGATTCGCAGATCCAAAGTCTCGCTTCTTCTGTTTGAATTTCTGCTCAATCTTGGCAGCATACCGGTATGCCGTACCAAGCGAGGAGATGTCGAGGAACTCCATTTCGTCCTGAATGTATCTGTGCAGACAGCTGCGATACTTTAGCACCAAATGTTTCTCTGAATCTTTGATACCCAACTTTGTGCGCAGGGTATGGAACAGATTCGTCAGCTCGTGCACATCTTGATCCCTTTGTTGTCGCAGCGTGGTCCATTGTATGTACTTGTCTTCATAGCTCCCCACAGGATAGTACTGTTCCTTGACGGCGTCTCGGAAAGAATTCCAAGTTGGTACGGCCGAGAACAGAGAGGGTTCTGTCTGGTCCTTGTTCTCACAGTAGGTTTCCCACCAGTCCTTAACATGGGGGGTAGCTTTGAGGAGTGCAAAAATAATCTTCTCCCGGTCTTAAAAGTCATGAACCGAGAAATATCCTTCTAACAGATTCAACCATCTATCTATGGCATCTGCGTCTATTTGACCCTCAAATATGGGAATGTCAAAATTTACTTGTACCTTAAAAGGAGTCGCGCCTCCAGAGTGGCTGCTGGATGCAGATGCACCGCCGGTGGGTAGCCGTTGAAGGATCTGAGCAAAGTTATCCATCATCACGTTCCTTTGTGTTTCGAGGGCCTCCTCGAGCAATATTTTGATAGGATCTCCTGCTCCCTCATCTTTCTTTTCGTCCCCCATGGGCGTCCGTCGAGGTTTGCGAGGCCGATCTTGCAAAGGTTCCACCAGATCAAGCCCTAGCTCCTTATACCCCGACCTCGTTGGGGACATGCAAAGAAGGATCGAGAAAAAGCAGACCGCTTTGATACCACTGATCCGGATTTATGCAGGAACGCAACAGAATAAACACATAACCATAAATACAGAGATGCAGCGGAAATAACACTTCATTTCGTTAATATCAAAGAACTGAAATTTGCTTACAGACAGAATGGAAATAAAACTAGCTAGGGCGCTGGTAGCTATCTCTGAGAAGAGATGTGGCGGCTACAGGCCTCTGAACTGAGTTACAATGAGGCTCGAGGGCCTATTTATCATTTTGAAACAATGGGAAATCCTAAACAGCCAAAACCCTAACCCTAGGAGATGAAGCGCCAAAACTATGGGCCCCGTTTGGGTAAATTGGTGTTTCAACTTCCCAGGGGCGTAGCTTTGGCATACGATCTCCGTTTGACGCATACCATACCTCGTTAGAAATATCTATCCGAGGAATACAAATTTTTAATGAGTAACATTAATCCATGGACCCATGTTGCTCTTCGTTTTCCCAAAAAATGTCGTTTAGGGCCTCAAAACGGCTTCAGAAGTTCAGGACCCGAAAAACTGCTAAAAATAGTAAGTTGTGCCGAAACTGAAAAATTGAAAGAGACAATGGTGGGGCCCCAAGTGGAATAGGTGGGTGACCAAAAATATCCACCTGGATCATCTGCAGTCTTCTCCTAGCCCTTCGATTTAGCCTTATGGACCTCCTCCTCCTGGCCCTTCACCTACAGCTGGTATCCGCGAGTCTCTCTACCCTCCTAGAATGGTTCCTCCAGGCCTTAACCATCTTGGAGCCATCTCACCTAGCCATTACCCCTCCGGTCAGATACCATTCCTAGATCCCCCTCCTAGAGTGTTCTCAGTACCTGTCATGGCTACCCTATCTCTTCCTAATTTGACCCTTGGGATTCCCGTCTGGTACCTTGATACCCAACCGCTACCCTGCCTGGTCAACCCAAACCTTATCTTGCTTTGAACCCGGATCAACCGGTCCCCATGACTTGTCCTGCTGCTACAGTGCCTCAACCACCTCAACAGGAACCCTCTCTTGTTTCAACAGCTTCATGTAAGAAGGGCAAAGCTCGCAAGAGGGCATCAAAATACAAGGCTTCCCTGCGTCACCCTGCTCCTCCTCCGCCTCCAAAGCCTTGTGCTTTGTGTGATGTCATTGGTCATGCCACCCATACCTGTCCTGAGTTGCCTTGTATCAAGCCCATGGTTAATGCTGCGTTCCCTGAGTCTACGGTCCCTGAAGCCTCTGTTTCTTCCTCGACTGTAACCAAGAACCCTAAGAATATTCACACCAACCAACATTGTCTTTGTGTGATATCCATGGCCATTATTCTCACCATTTTCCCCACCTTACACATTACCATGCCTCTTTAGAGGTAGTTCGGGAGTACGAGGTTGAACAAAACCAATCCGCCTCTCCCATCCTCGCGTAGTATGCTGTAGGCCAGTTTGAGGATTTATCTTCTCCCATTGACATTCACCACAGATACACTTGCAAATGAGTGAATTTGGAGGGAAAATTCCTTATTAAAAGAGAAACCCCTGATTTTTATTTCACATGTTGCGGCCAAACCGTAGTTTAGTTTGAAAAATTGTCTATACCATTGGAAAGCTCTCACTGAGCCCTCAAATGGGTATCTCTTAGTTTTTTGTGATTTGATACTTCACCTAGACACATTTTTTCCAACAAGGGTAACTTCACCACTCCTCCAAATCGAATTTCTTCACTTGCAACACCTGTACTTGGGGCACCACTTTGCCTCCATACTTGTCCATGCTCGTGTCGATTTTCGTCATTAGTAACCATCTTGTACTCATGTTTTTATGGTCCCCATTGGACATTTTCTGTGTAGCAGCATCATCGAGTCGCCCTTGTTCAGAGCATCCGAGTTGAGTCATCATCGCATCCATGGAGTCTATCTCGAGTCCCTTTGTATCCTACTATAGTCCTCCATCCTTCAGTGCTTGGTTCCTCTCTCGTGTCGTACATTATGGCCTTCAGTCTTATTGTCCCCTATCCCTTATGATATTGTGTTAGTCGCTTCCAGGTCATCCATGCCCTTTATGCTCTAACAAGGGAAGTCGTCTGTCCGCTACTCAGTACCCCCAATTTCATCATCATCCCTGGTGTCAATTTGTAAGTCAACCTACTATTTTATCTCATGCCTTAGTTGAGGATTTCTTATTGTCTCACCTATGGCGGACCTCATTCTGTTGACATCAGATCATTCATTCCAGAAGACAGGTCTAGAAGGTGTTGTACCTTGGTTCTAGCTTCCACTCTTGGTCGGTGCCTCATATCAGGAAAAGGGACTCCTTATTGCCCTTTGACTTGATTGTTTCTCAGCTTGATCTCCTTTCAACATGATCGAGATCTCTATACTTGATGGTTCAGTGATGCAACAGATGGTACTGGTGATTCAAAGGCGTGTGTGAGATGTTTTTAGATCTCATGAGGGGGTGGCCCTTCACGTAGCCCCCCACATGCCCAGATGACCTCTTCATCACAGCCTTTAAAGAAGCTCCATAGATTTTATGATGTCGGCCTTAGCCACTTGCAACACCTTTTAGTTTGCATGTATCATTCATATTTTTAGAGTCCTTTCATGTTTACAGGGGCATTTGGGTTGTATTTGTATCTCATGTACTCAGATATTATTTTATAAGTCCTGGCTGTTATCCCAAGCACAATATGTATGTGGGATTCATTATCATATTTTTATCTGGCTCATGTTTATGATAGCATGTACTATATAGTTCAGTCCCTTGTTTACTGGACACATTATTATTTGTACTTTGTCTCACCCCCGCCGCCTATAACACAGGTACTTACTCATAATAGAGACTTGTTGCACTTGTAAGTCTCACCTCCTGAGGGTCTAGTCCTTTAGCGTTTTGGTCTACCTTATATTTCTCTCTCTTTGACTTCCCATTCGGTGTCTAGTGATTGAGTTCTTACAACATACTTCGGTCATACGATTAGCTCCTAATGCTCGCACGCTGGGGGGAAATCCGTTACACCATTTTTTGGTCATCTAACCTATTACTATTAGATGGACCTAAGTACACCACGTAAGACCAATTTTACCCTAAGTAAAATTTCTTTAACTATGAAAATTAACTTAGTAAATCACATTTATTAAGTTGTTTATGGTCTAAATAGGAAATCCCATGAGGAAATATTAAATAAATCCACATTTGTTTGATTTTCCTCAAGGAATAATTAGTTAAACAATAGTTTAATTAATATTCCTGGTCATATTTAACACAAAACAGGAAAATTAATTAGATAAATTATTATATATCTTATTATTTTCTAGGAATAATTATTTAAACCTGATTTAAATAATATTCCTTGTTAAATTTGACTAAATCACTCATAAATAATTAAATAAATCATTCTTTATTTGATTATTACTCAACCACATCCTTAAAATAATAAATAAATCATTTATTTATTTATTATTTACAAATAAAGGGATTTGACCCAAGTCAAATTCTTTTTCCCTCCAACAAATATAATAAAATATTCCATAAAAGTTGGATCTTGATATGGTTAATAATATTTTAATTATGCACCAATATCTAGACTAAATATTTTGTTATAAATAGAAGGGTTTTTCCATTCATTCACTACCTTTTGTTGCCCAAATATCACTCTGGATCTATACTTTTGGTATGACTTTGATCCACCATCATTGTCATATTTTGCTACCATTTTTCTTGTGAGCTCCCTTTGAGTTCAATTTTTTGTCTGGGTTTTATACACCATCAAGAGAGAGAGATTTAGATATGAAGTGATGAGGACTTACAAGAGCCCATCCCATTGAGGAGGACTAGTAACATCCTTCTATGTTCTCCGCCCGAGTGTCATAAATACAAAAAATTCTTTAAAACATTCTTGTCTTGTCTATTGGATGCATAGAGAAAATGTTGCTTTAATTTACCACTTAATGTATTTTAATGCATAGATCTATATTTTTGCAGCATTTATCTTGGTCAAATAATTGCAGATATAAATATATTGGCAGCCATATTCACTGTTAGGGCTGTTTGTTATGCACGGCTAAAGTGAGCCTTTTTCATACGCTTGCGATTAAGATTCATACTGACACTATGTACCTGCATGACTTATTGAAGAAATGATTAGATCTGTGATCTGGCGCATGCTTGCTGAAGTAAAGTGAAGAATTCTGGGTAAGTCCTATAGATCTGATACATTTTGAAAATTTAATATTTACAGATCTATACGCTAGTTCATCATGGTAAAAGCACGTATATACGCGGATCTGTCTTAGCAAAAGCGCGTATGGCAGTTAGGGTTTTCTGAAGCTTATTGCAGAGGTTTTTTTGTTATTATTGCTATATTATCTGGTGTCTGTCAATGAAGTCTTGTTGTAGATCTGGGTTGTTTGAATACTGTATATGCTGTTAAGTTCATTATATACAAATATGATCAATGAGAGAATAAACATGGTTGACAGTGACTAACTGATGAAGGGATCTGCATTTCTAAAAGATATCTGACTGAAAGCCTCAGATCTGGATCTGAGACTGATTACATTCTGAAAAACAGTATTCACAGAGCTATATGCAAGTTGGTGTGAAGAAAAGCGTGTATACACGTGGGTTCAGTGAAGTGAAGTAGCGTATGCATTTTAAGTTGATGAATGTTCAGGGTTGAGTTTGTATCTACATATTTATTGTAAAGTCTGGGTTATTTCTGAGTTCTGGTTACAGTGATCTCACTATTCTGATTAAATTTTGGGTTAAGTTTATTATTGATGATATTTATGATGAGTTGAGTTGAAGCTATGGGATCCAGTATGAAAATTGATGAAACATGGTTTGCAGTGGTTCTGAGGGTCAAAGCCTTCAGTATGGAAGTAGAAGCTTCCTGCCAGTAGAAGATGGTGTTATTATTAGGGGGTTGAAGCTCCCTTCCAGTAGTGGCTGGTAAATGAGATTAGGGGGTTATAGCTTCCTTCCAGTTGCAGCTGGAAAACGAAATAAGGTTACAACCTTCTGCAGGAAGATGCCTGCGTACTGATATGAGTTTGCATCAGTACAATGTTGTAAACAATTTTCCATATAATAAATATTGAAGACATAGACGACAACAACGGTGGTTTTCTCCCGAATTGGGTTTCCACCTTAAATCTTGGTGTTCATGTGTGTTGCTCTTGTGTAATGTTTTATTCTACTGTTACTGCACCTATTTACTGATTATCTAATAGATGCATGACTGATAAACTGAGTTAAATATTGTTTCTGAAAAGTATTTCTAAACAATAAAATTATATCAGTATACACTAGTTTCTTTTGGTATATGCACGTGTATACGTGAGTTGGGTTCATAAAAGCCACATATGGAATTTATTAAAGAAAAAACAAAATATTTCAGTAAGCTCTAAATACTGATTCACCCCCCCTCTCAGTATTTTTCCCAACAATTGGTTTCAGAGCCAGGTTCTTCTGAAGAAGATTAATCACTAGAAGGAAGATCAACGAAGATGAGCAATCAAGATGGGACAACATCTATCAGGCCTCCTCTCTTAAAAAAAAAACAATTTAATCTTCTAGAAGACAAGGACAAGATCCTATCTTCAGTCTCTTGGAGCAGATGTATGGGCTATAGTTGAAGGAGGTTATCAATATCCAACATCAATTCCAACAGATGCAGCAGAAAGAAAAAAATATGAAACCAATGCAAAGGCATTCAATGAATTATTGGGAAGTCTGACTGAATCAGAATTTGTCAAAGTCATGCAGTTGAATACAATAAAAGAGATATGGGAAAAAATCATTCTAAGCTATGAAGGTGATGCCAAGGTAAAAAGTGCTAAACTCCAAAAGTCTCAGAATTCAATATGAAAATCTCAGGATGCATAATGAGGAAAGAATTGCCAATTTCTTTTTACATTTAGATGATATTGTAAATCGTATGAGAAATCTGGGTGAAACCGTAACTCACACTACTCTGGTAGAAAAAGTTTTAAGATCTCTAACTCCTAAATTCGAGTCAAAAGTGTCTGCTATTGAAGAAAAGTAGGATCTACAAACTCTTACTATTGTTCAACTTCATGGTATTTTGACTGCTTGTGAAATGAGAAAAGGAGGTCCATTTGAAGTCAAAGAAGTTGCCTTTAGAGCTGCTGCAAAAGGAAAAGAAGTAGAAGAACAAGAAGGATCAGGGGATGTTTAAGAAGAAGAAGAGATAAATTTTGTAAAGAAGCTACAACTTGGCACTGGAAGGTTAAGAGGTAAGCTTCCTTTTAAATGTTTTGCTTGTGGAAGAATTGGTCATTATGCTGCTAAGTGTCCCCATAAAGAAAAACATGAAAAAGGAAAGGAAGTGGCAAAAGGAAATAAGAATTGGTTTATCAATAGAAAAAGTTATTATACTCATGAAGATAGTGATGGGCTATCAAAATAGTGAAGAAGGAGAATATGATCAAGATGTTAGAATACTTATGGCTTTTGAAAAAAGACTCTAGTGAGGCTAAAGATACCTTTATGGATGCACTAGAAGAAAATGATTTTCTTGAAGAAATTAATCAGCTCAAAATATGTTTGGAAGAAAACAAAATTGCCATAGATACTCTAAAGAATTAGCTTATAGAAAAGGAGAAGCACAATGAGAAATTAGAATGTGAAATAGTAAGTCTAAGAAAGGAAATTGAGAAAGAGAAAACTTTAAATCTTAAATTTGCTAAAGGAACTGAAACCTTAGATGAAATTATCAAGGTTCAACGCTCTCCTTTTGTAAAGATAGGTCTTGGATATATCGGAGAATCCTCTCAGTCTTCAGCACCCAAATATCTAAATGCAGCTAAAGCCAACCTACAAAATTCCGTCACTCAGTAAGAGAACAAAGAAAATTCACACGTAAAGCATGGCCACTTCAATACAAAGAACAATAGAAGAAATATCAATCAGAGAAATGCCAATCAATAGGTAAACACAAATAGAAGGTTTCATGATCGCAGAAATTTCTTCTTTAATGGGCAATGTTTCTCATGTCATAATTTTGGTCATAAAGCTGTTCAATGTGTTGCATACAAAACCATCATGACCAGAGAAGAAAGAAAGCAAAGAAATGAGACTGGAATAAAGAAGAATACTTATAAAAATTTTTATCCTCTTCAAAATGAAATTGAATGTGCTTATTGCAATAACTTTGGTCATGGAGAATTTGAATGCAGGAGAAAACTTCAACGAAAAGAGCATGTACCTTCAAATTCCAAGGTATGGAGGAAGAAGGACTTACAGGTTGAGAATTGTGGCATAGCCTTATTTGTATAAGGGGAAGAAAATAAATGGTACATTGGTAGCGGATGCTCAAAACACATGACAGGTGATAGAAATAAAATCCTTGCATAAAATGCTCTAGAAAGAGAAAAGAATGTTACCTTTGGAAATGATACTCCTACTGTCATTAGAGGAAAATTTTATGTTTTTCTAAAAGAAAAGGTAAAATCTAACAATGTTATGTATGTGGATGGATTAAAACATAACCTGTTAAGTGTGAGTCAAATGTGTGATCAAGGAAATGAATTTATCTTTAGTTCAAAAGAATGTGTGGTACGTGAACTTGACACAGGAAAAAACAATAATAAAAGGAACTAGAACACCAAGAAATCTGTATATATTGAAAGGTTGCAAAGAACAATGTTACTTGGGTAAATCTTCAGAAAATTTGTTATGGCAGAGAAGATTGGGGCATTTGAGTTTCTCTCAAATCAGCAAATCTAGCAGACTCAAAGCAGTTTGTGATCTTCCCAGCATCACTCTTCCTAAAAGTACCATATGCAAATCTTGTAAAATTCAATGCCAAAGAAGGATCATCAAGTAAGCCTCTTGAACTCATACATACTGACTTATGTGGACCTATGAGAAAAAAGTCACCCTGTGGAGAACAATACTATATTATTTTTATTGATGACTTCTCTAGAATGTGTTGGATTGGTTTACTAAAACACAAAGATGAAGCATTTGAAAAATTTCAGATCTTTAAAGCCCTGGTTGAAAATGAATTAGATCTAAAAATCAAATGTCTTAGATCTGATTGAGGGGGGGAATATATATCAGATGAATTATTTGATTTCTGTGAATGACATGGCATAAAAGACAGTTTTCTGTAGCTAGAACCCCACAAAAAAATGGAATGACAGAAAGAATGAATAGAACAGTTCAACAAATGGCTCGTGCTATGCTTGATGATTCTGGAACACCTGATACCTTTTGGGGAGAAGCAGCACATACTGCAGTAAATATTATTAACAAGGCTCATGTTCGTGTAAACAGTGATAAAAATCCTTATGAGCTCTGGTATGGTAATCTTCCAACTGTAAAACATTTTAGAGTTTTTGGAAGAAAATGTTTTATCAAGGACAATGATGAAAAACTTGGTAAGTTTGAACCTAGAGCAGATGAAGGAATATTTCTTGGCTATTCTTCAAGAAGTAAAGCATATAAATGTTACAATAAAAGGCTTCAGAAAATTGTTGAATGTATTGACGTTGTAATTGATGAGTCTCTCTCAACCCTTAAAAGGGAAATAACAAAAACAAATGAAGATGATGATGTTATATATTTTCCCTCATCATATAGCAACAATATAGAAGGTGAACCCAACGAAGCTCTAGAAGAAGATCTATCTAAAAAGGCTCCATCAAGGTATGTTCAAAAGAATCATCCAGAATCTCAAATTTTGGGAGAAAAAGGATCAGGTGTCTAAACAAGAAGAAATATTGTAGGATCTCCTAGATATCTAGAATTATTAGCCACTATTGAACCACATGATGTAAATCAAGCTAGTAAATATGAATGTTGGATTCAAGCCATGAATGAAGAACTTGATCAGATTGAAAAGAATCATACTTGGGAAATGGTTCCAAGACCTCATGATAAAAATGTTATTGGAACAAAATGGATATTTAAAAACAAGTTAAATGAAAATGGAGATGTTATCAGAAACAAAGCTAGACTTTTTTGTAAAGGGTATGCTCAACAAGAAGGTATAGAATTTGAGGAAACATTTTCTCCTGTAGCTAGACTTAAAGCCATAATAATGTTTCTTGCCTTTTCAAGCTTTCAACAATTCAAAGTTTATCAAATGGATGTTAAATCTGCTTTCCTCAATGGTGATCTAGAAGAAGAAGTTTATATAGAACAACTAGAAGGATTCATTTTGGGAAATGATGAAAAAATTGTTTGCAAAATTAAAAAGGCTTTATATGGTCTCAAACAAGCTCCAAGGGAATGGTACTATCGTCTTGAAAAATATCTTCATCAACAAGGTTTTCAAAGGGATCTGCTGATAGCAACTTATACACAAAAATTGAAAATGATAAACTATTGATAGTAGTTGCATATGTTGATGACATCATTTTTGGGAGTAATGAAGAGTCCATGAGTCAGAAATTTGCTTCTTTCATGAAGAAAGAATTTGAAATGCCTTTACTTGGGGAACTAACATTTTTTCTTGGCTTACAAGTGCAACAAGCTTCAGATGGCATATTTTTATCATAAGAAAAATATCTTAAGAAAATTCTGAAGAAGTATGGGATGGAAGACTGCAAACCTGTGAGTACGCCAATGGTAACTGGATGTAACCTCAGTTATCATGATGATTCTCCCACGGTGAATCAACCAGAATATAGATCCATGATTGGAAGTATTCTTTATCTAACCATAACAAGACCAGACATTATGCATGCAGTTGGGATTGTTGGACGATTCCAAGCTAATCCAAAAGAGTCTCACCTTCAGGTTGTTAAAAAAATATTCAAATATCTACAAGGGACTCAAGACTATCGTCTATGGTATCCAAAGAATGCTGACCTCACTCTTCATGCTTACACAGATGCAAATTGGGCTGGAAATGTTGATGATTGAAAAATCACTAGAGGTGGTGCATTCTTTATGGGGCCCCGATTAGTATCTTGGTTCAAAAATAAACAAATTTATATTTCCTTATCCACAGCGAAAGCAGAATATGTGGATGCAACATCATGTTGCACACAAATTCTATGGATGATGCAGACTCTACTAGACATTTAAATCAAATTTTCACCTCCCATCTCCATCTTATGTGATAATACAAGTGCCATTAGTATCTCAAAGAATCATGTTATGCATTCCAAGACCAAGCACATTCCTATCAATTATGACTTCCTACATGAACAAGTGCTTGAACAAAAGGTTAAGTTGGAGTATGTTCCCTCTAAAGAACAAGTTGTTGATATATTTACTAAACCTCTTCCTAGGGAAGCGTTCAAATATCTCAAACAGAAGCTGGGATTTGTCTCTGCCTCTCTGATCAAGTCTGATTAGATTGATAAGATTAAATTTTGGTACGTGGGTTATATAAAGGTGAATCACGTATATACGCGAGTTACTGTGCATCAAACCGCGTATGAGTTTTTGCTAACATAATTTCTCTGGGTCAGCATTTAGAAAAATTATGGGGCTGTTGGGTAATCTCTATTTTGATTCAGTATTCATCTTTCTGTATTATTCTCTGATATTGATCGCCTTGAAGAAGTTTCTTTGATGAATTGGTTGTTGAAGGTGTTCAGGATGCACAAGCTCATGGGGAGCACATGCCTTGTTGAAAAGGATGCATTGTTGGAATTCTGATTGGTCTCTATTATGATCTCCTACTTGATATTCTTTGAATAATATCTATAATTTTCTGAAAAGGTCATGTTGAGACCAATTTTGTAAAATTTTTATATTCAGTCAAGTAAGAACTTGTTCCATTTTGTAAACCCACTTGGTTGGGTAGTTGGGTCTATTATGTAATTCCACTTGGTTGGATCATTGATGTAAGTATGAGTCCTTGCTCATAGAGGTTATTGAGTCATGTACTTCATTGAAAATATATCTGAAGTTTCAGCATGCACTCAAGGGGAGCATGGTCAATTCAGTGCACATCAGAAGAAATAAACTTTGTTTTGATATTTGATCTACCCTTTGCCCTTGATGTCAAAGGGGGAGATTATTTTGGTGTTTGAATAAAGGTTATGCTTAATGTATCTATCTTATTGGGACGATCAAACACCATCATGGTTGCCATCAAGTCCAAAGGGGGGGATTGTTGGCAAAATGTTTCCTATGTCCTAATATATTGTAATGTTGTCCTAGATGGAAACTCTCTAGCAAAGGATGGAGTACATGTATTCCTGGAGAGGCTTTGCAGTCTATCAGAAGAATTGTGTAATGACCAGTAGAAGATTGGATAATTTTGATATTGCAGGATCTATACGCAGGTTTGTAAAGGCCAAGTCACGTATACACACGGATAAGTACATTCCAAGTCGCGTATGCCTTTTGCGCTCCAAAAATTTTGATACCAAGGGGCATTACCATGGTATTAGCCGAAAATATTAAACACCGAGTTGTCTATTTGATTCCGTCTAAGAATACCATAGGCTGTTGTGTGGTTTTGACTCATGGTATTGGTAAAGGATACATCTATATAAGGAGAAGAAGATAATAATGCAAAGTGTGCATATGTAAGGGTTGTTACTAAATATTTTCTCTGAGATATATCTGCATGGGATGAAATCTGTTCTTATTGAAAAATCTGAAGTTATGATGCACCCTTGGATAAAATTATGGATCAAGATATCTAGATCTGAAATGCTATGTACCTGCATGACATATTGAAGAAATGATTAGATCTATGATCTGGCTCATGCTTGCTGAAGTAAAGTGAAGAATTCTGGGTAAGTCCTATGGATCTGTTATGTTCTGCAAATTTCATATTTACAGATCTATATGCTAGTTCGTTGTGGTAAAAGCGCGTATATACGCTGATCTGTCTTAGAAAAAGTGCGTATGGAAGTTAGAGATTTCTGAAGCTTATTGTAGAGGTTTTTCTGTTATTCTTGCTATATTTTTGCCGTCTTTCAATGAAGTTTTCTTGTAGATCTGGTTTGTTTGAATACTGTATATGCTGCTAGGGTTGATTATATACAAATCTGATCAATGAGATGATAAACATGGTTGACGGTGACTAACTGATGAAGGGATTTGAATTTATAAAAGATATCTAACTAAAAGCCTCAGATCTGGATCTGAGACTGATTACATTCTGAAAAATAGTATTCACAGAGCTATATGCAAGTTGGTGTGAATGAAAGCGCGTATACATGCAGGTTCAGTGAAGTGAAGTAGCGTATGCATTTTAAGTTGATGAATGTTTAGGGTTGAGTTTGTATCTGCATATTTATTCTGAAGTCTAGGTTATTTCTGAGTTCTGGTTACAATGATCTCACTGTTCTGATTAAAGTTTTGGTTAATTTTATTATTGATGATATTTATGATGAGTTGAGTTGAAACTGTGGGATCTAGTATGAAAATTGATGAAACGTGGTTTGCAGTGGTTCTGAGGGTCGAAGCCTTCAGTATGGAAGTAGAAGCTTCCTTCCAGTAGAAGCTGGTGTTCTGATCAGGGGGTTGAAGCTCCCTTCCAGTAGTGGCTGGTAAACGAGATTAGGGGGTTGTAGCTTCCTTCCAGTAGCAGCTGGAAAATGAAAGAAGGTTGCAGCCTTCTGCAGGTGGATGCCTGCGTACTAATATGAGTCTGCATCAGTACAATGTTGTAAACAATTTTCCATATAGTAAATATTGAAGACAGAGATGACAACAACGGTGGTTTTCTCCTGAATTGGGTTTCCACCTTAAATCTTGGTGTTCATGCGTGTTTCTCTTGTGTAATGTTTTATTCTACTGTTACTGCACATATTTACTGATTATCTAACAGATGCATGATTGATAAACTAAGTTAAATATTATTTCTAATAAGTGTTTCTAAACAATAAAATTATATCAGTATACGCTATTTTCTTTTGGTATATGCGCGTGCATATGCGAGTTGTGTTCATAAAAGTTGCGTATGGAAAGTTAGTAAAGAAAAAAGAAAATATTTCAGTAAGCTCTAAATACTGATTCACCCCCCCCCTCCCCCCCCTCAGTATTTTTCCCAACAGATATAAATGACAAAACCTTCTTTCTATATATAGGAGTCCATGGGGCCACAATGTAATCCTAGCCAACCTAACAATAATAATGTAAGGGCACAATAATAACAATATGGGGGTTATAGGGTTACAAAAATAACAATAAGAGGGTTACACTAACAACAATAAGGGACTACATTAGTAATATAGGGACCTAACAACCTCTCAACAAAATTCATGCTAAGTTCCTTACCTAACTATTTCTTTGTGCTATTGTGTAGTAACTACTATTTTCTCAACCCGTTAGAAGGTTGGCACATAGTCATTTATCATCCCCTGACTCACACTCCACACAATAACACACTGACCATCCTCAACAACCCACTAGTTGAGCCACCAACTTCAAGTTCCACCACTGCTGCAGCCAATCGATTCAGGAATATCTAGTGCAGCTCCTCGAATAAGGAATTCCTCTCACCCACAACTGGTCCCTATCATTTTATAGGGATCTAAATCCATTCCAAAAATGTCTACAACATCAATTGTTGACAACCCAAATCCTCTCTCAGCTATCCCTCGAGCGACACCACTGGTGTTGGCCTAGAGAGAGAGAGAGAGAGAGAGAGAGAGAGAGAGTGAGAGAGAGAGAGTGAGAGAGAGAGAGAGTGAGAGAGAGAGAGATATCCCATCCAAAACCCTCGCGGTCTTTCACAAAGAATATAAAGCTTGTTCACAATGTAAAATCCGAGCTATATCCAAACCCATTACTCTTATGAGTAAAATCTACTTGGTTATTTTCATGGACATTGTTAGTCATCAATATTTTTCACTTGTTAATGATGACTAGATCCATAGCTGGGTTTTCTAGAAGCTGATCTCCATATGTCAATTTGTCATCTAGAAAACCCTCATAAAACTTTATTCGCCTTTCCTACTTTTCAGTCCGCCCATGTCAAAGTTAAAACTCATCATCACTATTCTATCTAGCTTTAGACCTACTTATCTGCCCATCAGCTCTTAAAGGACAACCCAATGACTGTTTCAAAAGCCCCCCCTAAGTTAGGAAGTGGCACTTTAAGGCATTTTACCCTTGGCAAACATCAAAAAGCCAAAAAACCTCCATCTGATACAGACCATTCATGACAGACCTCCCACTCTGCAAATGAAATTGATTACAACCCTAAGTCGCGCTACTTACACACCCCTAAGTCTCAGCACTGCATAGACCACAGTCTCAAGCTGATTATTAGGTGTTTTACAGTGTTTTATGGATTTTACAAAGGCAGGAAATATAACTTCATCTCAGGAGAAAATTCTGGAATACACATTTAGAAGAACAGCTACTTCTCAATGTCAAACATGAGCCTGAGATACATCTGAAGGGCAAGGAGTTACTCATCAAGACCTTGCAGCTTCCATTCAGCATGAGATCACAGTAGAAGAAAGACACCACTGTCGAACAAACTGGTAATTTGTCATGGCCAAGAACCTCCTTCATCTACAAGCAGAGGGTTAAGGCGCCTCCTTCATCTACAAGCAGAGGGCGATGGCCAATATTGACTTCAAGGATTGCAAAACTTACTGTAAGCACAGGTTTGCTTTTTACTAGACAGTAAAACAGTGACTCTAGGTTTCTGAGTGTGAGTAATGATCATAACAGGACTAAGATCTGAAATGTGCAAGACAAAAGAAAATAGGGTTTGTGGTTTGGTAAAGAGAATCATTTGAGGTTTCAGTCATCATCAGAGAGCATAAAAAGGGACTCCTCAATCAAAGCTATCATAACAAATATCTCTGCAGGGGTGTTAATATGGATAGCTTCAATCATTCTTGAGCAGGAAAATACTTCAGTGAAAAGACCCCTGTATGTTCTTTTGTTCCTATTGAAATGTGAAAAACAGTCCATGGTCTCTGGATAAACATAAAGAAGAGGCAGGAAAGTAGTATACAGTCCCATACTTAAGACATCTTGGTATCAGTCAAAGCGCCAGTATAAGTCCAGTTGTTGCAATCCACACTCCACCACAAAGACAAGTATATCCTTCAGATGCAGCAAGTTTGGTGATTTCAGAGCTCCATTAGAAGAAAGTGGCCAAAAGGAACCTTGGTGTCTGTAAGTAATCATAGCTGCTTTTTCACAGCCCACATACTTATCTTCTCAACACAGAGATATAAAAAGGTCATGATATGAAGTTCTAAAACTTTGGGAGACATGTCATTAGTGAAAACAATTCTAGTTATATACAGCCTGCTGCTCCAACAAAACCAAATTGAAGAAAGGCTGACAAGTCATGTCATTACACAGGCAAAAGAAATAATGGTTGTTTTTCAAAGAGTACTAATCTCCCTACTCTTAGAGGTTATCTTTCAAATGAATTATCATAAGTTGACCAAGGCCAGTGGGTGACAGTTCAGTTTCCCTCAGCAAAGAGCACTGCAATGAGACAATGAAGACCTCCTTCACAGGAAACAAAAGGGCAGCTCTCCTTGTTTCATTTTCTTTTAACTTTGGTGTATTATCCCCTGCTTTGTCTTCTATCTACAGTCAAAGAGGAAAACTCAAAGACACCTAACAGTTGCATCTACAGCCAAGCAGCATCTGCCATCTAATTCAGTTTACACAGTGGACAAGACTATACCCATAACATACAAAGCAAAAATGTTAGTTTATGTTGCAAAAGAGAAAAGGGAATTCTGTCAGAATGCCAAAGAAAACCTCCTGCAATGTAAAATATCCTCTACAGGTGTCTTCTTTTTAGATAAAAAAGACAGACCAGGATATGAAAGGGGATATTGAGGTGACATTTCAGCTCCTTCTTCAGCAAAAAGGGTGTTGCAGATAAGGTTTACTAGTCTCCACATATGCACAAAGATCATGACATGTTTTAAGGTATTGGAACCTAGTCAAAGCAAAGTCTTCATGCCACTATCACAAAGGAAAGCAGGTTCCCTGTAAAGACAGGTCACAGTACTATACTGTTGCATTTTGAATGAAGGTAAAGCAGTAGATCTCCAAAATAATTGCAAGTTTTTCATTGCCTTTGAGTCTCAAGGTAAAACCTGTAAACTAACAGTTTCAATATCATTGAAGAAAGATTGTGAGAAGCAGATACTCAATATCCTCAATAACCAAAAACTGGATCAGTTTGGGAATTTGGGAATAATTTGGTATTGTTTGAGTTGATTGGCCCTTTGTAAAACAAGGTCTGCACATACAGTGGTCAACAAAAGTTCTTTATTATCCACGGTCAAAGAAAGCTCATCTGACACAAATTGCAATAGAGAAAAAGCTCAAATGTTATAAGCGAGAGAGTAGCTTGAAAGCAGTCAAGGTTTCATGATCTCAAAGGGGTGGTTTTCGTTTCAAAAGAGGGACAGGTTCATGAAAGAGCTGCTTATCCCCACTGTGACACATATTCAAACAAAGGGTGTCGATTTGTGTTTTATAAAAATAATGGTTCAACTGTTGTTTGAGAACAAAGACGTTCAAAACTTAAAAAAAAAAAGAAACCCTCTCAAAATCAGATATCAAAAGGCCGTTATTTTCTCTTCACTTTAAAAGGAGTCAAAGCTGTTGCTTTTTCATTTTGAAGTCTCCCAACTTCGTGCTAAACACTTTCGCTGCCCTCAACATCTAACAAATAAATTCTAAGAAAATTGAAGAAGGTTTTGACTGTTTATAACTGTGCGATGCGCTCAGGAGAATTTTTACACGGGCGCTCAACTGTCACGCGACGCGCCTGTACGTGTGCGCGACGTGCCTGTACATGGCACCCGACCACGACCCGACAGGCCGCCCGGTTGGTTTTTTGCGCGGCGTTCTTCTTCTACAGAGTGCCGCGCACTTGTTTACACCTCCAAATCACTCCCAAAGTTGCTCGAGCTTTACAAAGGGTTTTCCATCAATTTGTGGAGGTATTTTACTGCACCCTCCTTAGATTTTAAAGGATTTTTAAGTGGTATAAGGGTTAGAAAGGCCACATTTTCAAACTTTGGGATGAAAAAAAAATGATGTATTCCTATTGGCTGGTGACACATTAAAAGGCTTGCACGCTGTATTGTTGTTTAAAAAAAAAACCATAAATTTGCTTTACTGCCCTGGTGAAACAAGGTCAAAGCTGTCAGGCATATGCTTTGTTTGAAATTGTGAGAAAAACTGCCATATACAGTTGGAAGGTGGTAGGTCAGATTAGTGCAAGGAGCACTAGAGTGTGGAGAGAGCAGTTGTGTGGAATGAAATAAACCCTGTTCATAAATAAAAAACAGAGGAATGATAGAGGCATTCTTCCAAGGAGGACTAGTATTCTATATTGAAAAGAAGTCTTAGCTTTTGAAAGGAATAAGCTTATACAGCCTCTGTTGAAACTTTTGGAGCATTTTAAACTCTGTCACCTTGTCACATAAACTATAGCATTGACTGTATGCTTACACTAAGAGTTGATTGCATAAGACATAAGTTTGTTGAGTGATTTGGCACACTAGGAAAGGCAGGTTTGTAATGATTGGAAAGTATACCTTTGGACAAAGATAAAAATGTGTTGTTGACCTCCAAACTTCACAAGAACAAGGTGATCTCTTGACATTTTACACAGAAAATTTACCCAGCAGTTTGTCTCCTCTTCACTGTATGGTCTTTTATTGAAAATTCTGTTGGCTGAGATACTTTAAAGGTGGAAAAGCCACTTTTTGGAAGAACAATGTTTTATTTAAAAGAAAGTTTGTTGGTACTATGACTGTTGCAAGACCTTGACTGCCACCTTAAAGAAACCTCTCAAAATTTGTCACCTAGTCCTATAACAGTAGATTTGGGCTGAATAAGATATACTCTGGTTGACTGTTCTCATTTTGATTAAATCTGCTGGTAAAGGGCATACAAGGACAAAACTATATTTTGAAGCTCAGAAGATTGTATTTTACCTTTGTCCACCCACAGGAAGGTGTCTTCACCATGTTTTCTTTGACTTGACTGTGTATGTCATTATGAGTATTTGCTGATTCATATACAAAAGCAAGAAGAAGGTTTTGTTTTAAAGAGACAGGGCTTTATATCAAAGGAAGGCATTTCACACTATCTTCAAAACCTTGCTACATTATCAAACAGTGAAGTGACAGAAGGCTGAAGCAGAGTTTGTTGTAAAGAAAGTATTTCAAAAGCCTTGTGGTAAATTGGTGTTTTGAAAGAAAAATTTAGGTCAAAATGCCTCCAAGGCAAGACAACAGAAGTGGTTCGCATAAAAGATATGAGCCAATCTCTACAGAGGAGGTTAATGCTCATCCATCCATCCTTTTCAACTTCCATGAAGTAGGTTGTCTAGACTTCTGCCAGAAGATACAGGAGGTCAAAAGTTTTTCGCCATTAACACACCTATGCGCCCTGAGGTTCCAGAACAAGCATTTCCAGGTAGCAGACCTTGATTTCAAGTTTTCTCCAAGATCAGTGTCCAAAGCCACCAAGATTCCATATCATGGCAAAAAATGGTTCAAACAGGCACATCTTGACTTAGAAGATTACAAGCCTTTCATCAAGCCCGAGCATAGATATACTTGTACTGTTATTTTTCCTTTTTCTTATCTTCTTGACAGCTATGCTCCTCTAATGAAAGTCATAATGAAGTATTTTACTTGTGAAGGGAGGTTTACTCGAGTTTATGCCTACCATGTCCGACTATTGATGCATTTCACTAGAACCAGGTAGCTAAATCTCCCTTACTTTTTATACAAGAGCATCGAGAAGATGACATCCACAGTCCAGAAGAAGACTCCATCTCTAAAAATAACTTCCCTTTTCCATCATTCTCTGATCAAAACTATCATCCTACACCAGCTAGAGAAAAAAGAGGTTCCATGGGATGTTTTTATCAGCCACCCAGATTTCTGTACTGTTCCTCCTTTGCATATATCTCCCACCCAGCCTGTTCATCGCCCTGTACCTTTGTCCAACAGGCCTACTCCTAGAAGGCTCAAGTTTCCTACAGAACAATCAGGACAGCATGAAGAAGAAAGACATGAACAGGTAGAAGAGGAAGAGGATGAGCAAGAAGAAAATGATGAAAACCAGCAGCATGATTTTGATGGTCATGGACAGCAGCTTGAGCCACACAGTGAGCATGAGGTAGAAACAAACCAACAACCTGATGTTGGTAAACAGGGACATCATTCTGAACAGCAGGAAGAGGTGGGTGAAGAGCAGCAAATTGCAGATGAAGGGCAACAACAGGAGCAAGAAGAAAAAGGTGCTAAACAGCAGCATCTCAGTGAAAGTGAAAAGCAGGGACAAGAGGAAGAGCATCAGCCTGATGTTGAAGGTCATGAACAGCAGTTTGGGCAGGAATTTGAACAGCAGCTTGAGCCACAAAATGAACAGGAAATCCAAGCACAATAGCAGCATAAGGTTGATGATCAAGGGCAACAAGGATTTAAGGCAGATCAGCCTCATAATATTGAGGGGCAGAAGCAACTTAAAGAGGACACACAGCAGCCTCAAGAAGAGCAGCAGTTTCAAGAAATTGACAAGGGTAAAGCCATTATATCTCCTTCTCCCAAAAGAACAAATCCTAGCATAGTAAGAAAGAAAGGGCCTAAGGCTGCCAATCCAAAAGTGACAAGAGTTGTCCCTAGCAAAAGAAAATCGCCCAAGAGATCTCTCGCTAGTATGCCAAGAAGGAAGAGTGCAAGATTGGCTTTCAAAGGGAAAGGTAAAATTGGAGAGAGTCAAAAACATGGAGGTGCATTAGCTTTCATTCCAATCCAAAGTGATGACAGCGATAATGAAGCCCGCATCCTTGAAAACCTTATAATCCATCGAGAGGGTCAAATTGAAACATTGGAAAATGACCTTCATCGGGCAAAGACCTTCAATCACTTTTTGGAGATCCAAAATAAACAAATGAATGTCCATTTGGCTGTCCATGAGGCACGAGCAATCAAATACAAAAATGAGGCTGCTAAAGCACACATAAGGATAGAGGAGCTTATCGGTGAGTTTGATGAAGATGAAGAAGAGGACCAGCCTAGGCAGAAGAGGCCTAGAACCATAGGGCTTAAAAGAGCCCTGGAAAGGCAAAAGGAAGAAGAACAGGCCCATCTTCAAGCCTTTCCCCTCACTGCATTACTAGAGCGAGAAATTGAAGAAAATAAGGAGGCATGGCTAGAAAGAGCCAATAAACACTTGGAGATGAAGCTTGAAAAGGAAAACAGAGACCTGGAGCTGCAAAGGAAGATGACACAGCACTATCAAAAGTTGAATCAGTTTTCCCGGCGCAAGCTAAAGGCCACCCAAGCAAAACTGAAGGAAGCAAAGGGGAAGCGCCCGGCACGGAAAGAGAAGAAAGGCACATCAGCACTTGATATTTTGGCTTCAGCTTCGGAGCATGTTGCTAAGGACCCTTGAGGATTATGCATACCAATTTTGGGCCCATTTTGACAACTTTTGGTTTTTTGGCATTTTTGGGTTTTTGGTTAAAAAACTCATAAATTTTCCATTTCATTTTGAGGATTCGTCAAGGGAGGAGAAGGGTACCATCGGATGCCATAATTTCATGAACAGGCCCTCAACGATTTTCAGAGCATTTGGAGATCATTTTACCCTTCAAAACAGTGAAAAAGGCTCGCATTTTGCACATTCTGCCCGGTCTATCAACAAACTGTCTTTTTCTGGCTTTTTATACACAGGTGCAAATTTGGAGGACTTCTGGGCATCGGATTGGAGTGATTTCAGTTGCGCTGGAAATTAGACACTCAGAGCTTTCCAACGAGCTATCATGAGCCTCGTTTTGACACCAGGAAGGCTGCCAAATGTTTCCAACAAGTCAGGGGGCCTTTTTTTGATATAAATTTGAAGTATTTTTGTAATTTTTGAACCTCAAAAATCTGCTTTTTCCAAATGTGCGTTTAGCTATTTTTGCACTTGGAAAATGATGTAAAGTCAATATAATTCCCATTTTTAGCATTTTTTTAGATATTTAATGGGATATTTTGTGCCTTGGGCTTTGCAAAGCCTCAAGGACAAGTTTAGATATTTTGATTAGGCCAATGAGGATGGAAGTTGAACCATGAGGTTTTCCTCACTTGAGCCTATTTATTCCACAAGCTCTCATTTGTAAACAAGGCTGAATTTGAGAAGAGAAGCAATATATTGGTCATATGAGCTTTGGAGAAAATGCTTGTGCTATGCTTTTGGATTGCCTCTTGAATGTTCTTGGATAGATGATGAAGGATTGTTGATGGATTCCATGACATGGTAGAATGGTATAGTGTTTCTTGCTTTGTTGTTGTCCTCTAGTTTTCATTCAGGATACATGTTTCTTTCTTGTTATAGATCAGTAGAGATTAAGTTTGAGATATGCCCATGGAGGCACCTCAAAATTCCTGAATCTTCATAGCCTTCATGTTTTCTTCTTCCTTAGTTGTATTAAAGAATTCTTAACTGCTCTTTAATAACTTGAAGATATTGTTGCTAATTTCATTAATAGTTCTATGCATGTTGAGTAGGATGTATGGTGTGCCCTACTTACCTATGACTGTCCATAGTTCCATCCATGAAACTATCTCTTTGACTGATTAAGATTATCATTTTGTTTGAACCAAGGAGGCCTAGTCCCGATCTAGCCCTTTGCCTAAAAACTATGCAAATCTTGTTGTTCAAAGTGCCCAATAACTTGAAGTACTGTGTTTAGGCGTTCTGGCATAGTGTTTTGAGTTGTTAGTCCATCTTATGTGTTTTCCCCAAAGTCTGATAGCCATTTCCCAAAGTTAGAGGGTCTTATACTTCTATGCATGGCTTGAATGTTTGTTTCTATGTATTGATTAGTTTATAGTTACATTTTGCATGATTAATGGTTTTCCCTACCATGTTTATGTTATCTATTGAACCAATGATGCTTGAAACTCTTTGTTGTTCACAAACTTGATGTCCATTTACTCCATTTTGCCCAAAGATCCTTTCTACCTTGAAATCAAATCGGCCCTTCAACAGCCTTGTATCGTCATCTAATAGCTTTCTTGACCTTTTAACCCCATAGCCCAGTTAATCTACATCTTGTTATATATTTTATATCTTTGATCAGTCTCATCCCTCACAACTTAAAAAACCAAAAATCAAAAACTTACTTCATAACTAGCCTAAAATCAGAATACAAATAAGCAAACACACCGATATCTTTTACATATAATAGAGAGAGCCCTCTCTGAGTCCACGAAGGCTAGGTCCTCGGGCTCCAAAGCTTGGTTTGATGTTACATCGTCATTTGGCTCACCAATCGGCCAAATCACGGGAACCTAACATAATGGCGATCACGGTGGGACCTATTGAGTACATGACAGTCTAGCAAACTTTTATTGACTCCTTAGTCCTTCAACTTTTAACTTAAACCATCAGCCTTTAGAATCATTTAGTGTAAACTCTCTGTTTCACCATCTTAGCAAAGTGATGAATCCGGTTTATAACACTCTTATATCCTAGGCTGCACATAAAACTCAGAAAAAACCACAAAAACTCCCTTAGATTGGTTTTTGTCAGTACTGGTGGTGGACCATACACATATATCTCAAAACAACCAAGTTCCACCTGGTGACTCCACTAACCTCTAGTAGGCCTTACTATTTTACCAAACTCTAGGTTACTATCCGATAGACCTATCCCATCGCTCACTAACATAGCGGGAGATGGTGGGACACTGAGTACATGATAGTCTAGCAAACTCTTATAGACTCTTTGGTCCTTTAGATACTTAAACAAGAAAGCAGCCCATAGACCCATTTAGAGTAAACTCTTTTTGTTCTCATCACCCTAGCAAAGTGTTGAAAAAAGTCTAGGATACTTTAACAAACCATAGGCTGCACATAAAGCTCCGAAAATCCAAAACATTCCCAGATTAGTTACTGGTGGTGGACCATAGCTATCTTCACAAAACAACCAAGTTCCACCTGGCGACTCCACTAGCCCATCCCTTTTACTTTTTGACCATCCTTCACCTTAGTAGAACTTTAGAGAGACCACTCATCCAAAACATTCATCAATACCATCCTCTCTAAATTCTAAACCCGAAATCTGGTTTCACAAAGAATCAACACCAGATCCCATCCAGACCCAAATCCCCCTATCATAGTAGATGACGCAGAGAAGATTCTGTGGCAAGCTTCCGAAACTGACCATCTAGCTACTGGTAGATCCATCCGTAAAACAAGATCAGTACCTAAACATCTCACTATCCTACCAGATTCACCTTTTGAATTAGAGTCGTCAAAAACTCTTTTCAGAAGCAGATCTCATAGTAAGATAAACTTTGACGATCTTGAAACCCTAGAACAATCACACAGTCATAGTAGAGAAGCCTCACCTTCCACCCCCCCCGAATTTCAGCTTCTCCATCAATTTGGCTCCTACCATCCCAGATCTGCTCAAAACCAGATCACTAGTCCAAGTTCATCGGCCACACCTGTTCAAACCACCTCATCTCATCCCACTAGTCCTCATCTTGTACATCATCCATTAGCTCCCGTCATGGAAGCCTGGTATGCACCTTTGGTGTTGCCACCGCCCTTGGCTCCTCTCCCAAATAAATATCAAGACAAAATCCCACACTTTACCGGAGAAGACACCACCACACCTCAACAACATATAAGTAGGATGACTGATGCTTATGAATACCTGGAGGTACAAGACGAGACCGTCAGAATGAGAATATTCACCCAAAGTCTTGGTGGTGAACCCAAAACATGGTTCAAAAGCTTAACTCCAAACAGTATCCACAATATCCCAGAACTACATCAAGTCTTCAGAAATAGGTGGGAAATCCGAAGAAACCCTATTCAAATCCTGTCAGAATATAACAACCTAAAACGGGAAAATGGGGAAAGTGTCCAGGCTTACTGCACTAGGTTCAACAGTGTGTATAACTCCCTTCCACCTCATTTCAAACCCCCACTTGGTTTAGCCTTGGAAAAATTCCCCGAAGGTTTCGATCCGGACATGACATATCATCTGAGAGACAAGGATCCCCCCACCTTAGAAGAAATGCAACAAATAGCAATAAACGCAGATGCCAACTTAGCAGAAAAAAGGGCTAGGACTAGGTCAGAAAGAAAGGTCACATATAAAGACGAGGTCTCCACTTCATCACCTTCCCTAGATCCTAGAATAGATGATTTAGTCAAAACCATGGCCAAAATGTGGGAAAGGATAAATGAAAAGGCCCCTGTTAGGGACAACCAGCCAAACCCTCCAAACAGAAACCGAAACCAAAACTTTAGGAGGGAACAGCCCCAAAACAGACCAAGGGAAAATGACCAACAAATTAGGCCACCATTCAATGAAAAATATGTGGAAGAGGATGACAGGGATACAGAAACTCTTGATGAACATCATTTAAACCTCATAGGATCTGATAATGAGAGTGAGGTGTACCTCACTGAAGAAGAACAAGCGTTCTTTTCTCCTAATCAAGATGAGACCAACTATGAAGATCTCGACGACCCTGCCATAGATTTTCAAAATGCCATAATAGAAGCTCACCGACAATATGACCTTAGAAGCAAAAGAAACCAAGATAATTCCAAGAAAGGTAACTCAGATACTGCTAAAACCCCTGATACCATCCTCAATAAAGCAGTAAGCAGTGACAAAATCAAGGTCGAAAAGAGTGACCAAAAAAAAGCTAAAGTTACCCAAACTAGTCCTAACTCAGCTGCTCCGAGTACTTCCACAAAAGTTACCGAAACAACTATGGCAAACAAAATCCCGAAATAAAGCCAACAAACTCAGAACATGGAGAAGGTCGTGGCTAAAAAAGCTGAAACAAACATATCTAAACTTCAGCTGCCTTTTAGCTTTGAAGGTGAAATCGCCAAGATCAAGATCACCATGCCTCTCACTGAACTCATCGCCCAAAACTCTTATAAATCCCAATTGCTAAAGGTCCTAAATCTAGGGAATGATGCGAACACTGTTAATCTGGCTGATGACACTCCTGAAGTGTTGTTTGGTCCGAAGATAGAGGGAAAATTCCAAGAAGGAACTACTCTTCCATTTTACATTAGCCTAAACATCCACGACGAAATCCTCCACAATGCCATGCTAGATTCCGGCGCCTTGCATAATCTTATGCCGAAGGTAGTAATGGAAAGACTAGGCCTGGAAATCACAAGACCATACAAAGACTTGTATTCATTTGATTCAAGTAGAGTCAAATGCCTGGGTTTGATCAAAGACCTTTGTTTTAGTCTGGCCCAAATACTTGCGAAACATCTAATCATGGATATAGTAGTGGCAGACATCCCTCCCAAGTACGGGATGCTTCTATCCAGATCTTGGGGAGCCAAACTCCAAGGGAATATTCAACTAGACATGTCATACGCCACCATTCCTGTGTTCGGCCCGACCAGAATACTCTACCGAGAATCACACATGAAATACATGATTAGCAGTCAAGATAGGCCAGACAACATTCCAATGTATTCCTTGCGTTCTGACCCGAACTCTTTCATTATGCATATTGATGAAAACATGGAGGAAGAGTCAGAAGAAACTAAAATAAACTTAGATCCACCACATCAGCTGTCCTTGGTGCCTTATGATGAACTAGACACTCAAAACTACCATGATCATGAACAGCTGTGTCATGAAGAAAGTAAGTATGTCCCTTCTAAGGTGGGATTAGAGCAAGAAGCGCAAACCCTTATGTACTATCAAGCGAATTACTCTAACCCTAGTCAAACACCAGCAATAACCTGCGGAAATTTTTTCCGGGTAAAGGCTTTAGAAGAATTACACATCATAAACCTGCTCGGAACCTGGGAGCAAGGGAGTTTAATGTTTCTACCATACCTCAAATATTTACCATCATATGGATCATCCACTGCAAATGAAACCTTGACTATAGCCCCAACAGCTCAAAATCTAGAAAAAAGGCCTGATAAACTTCTTATGAGCAAGAATGATAGTTGCAGTCCCAACATACCTGAGCTACTGAAATTGGCTCATATTCTGTCTTGTCATGAAGAACTCAAAAATGCTAAAATTAGAAATCTCATGCAGAATACCAATTCCTATAGGAAAAACAAGGGAAAATGCTGTGATACTTATTCTTCCTCAAAGAATAACCTTGACAAGAGAAAACATAACAATCTGAACCAAACTATAATAATCAAGGATAAAACAGCCGGTCATAGAGTCTGTTTTGATTTTAGAAATATTACTGCATGTCCCTATAACAGAAATTATGTTTTTTCTACCCAAGACCATGATTTACCAATTAAAAGTGCTTTTAATCATGTGTTTTCGCAAGATGATGTTTCAGGTCATGTTCAAAAGATTCCCTTGCAAAGTAGACAGCTTAAAGATTTTTTCCAGTTTGCAGGAGGTAGATCTAATTTCAAAATCAAAATTGCAAAACCACCCAATATCAGAAATCTGTTCATGAAGGCCATGTTCCCAGTTTTAAATTTCTGCATTTTTGCATACCTTGATGATGTCATTATCTATTTCAAGAATGACCAAGAGTACATGCATTACTTGAGGAAAATGTACAGTAAGGAAAGGAGTGGAAATCAGATATTCAAAGAGGTACAGCGGGAAGATACCGGGCTGTTCAGAGATTCTTGCATGAATCCCTGTGTCATGATAGAGAGAGAAAACTTCCCAAATTTCTCTTTTCAGGAGTTGAATGGGCCAAGGGTGAGAGGAGATCCTTACGAGGATAAGATGCTTAAATTCTGTCATTTCCAAGATTTCTGAGTTTGAAACACTTTCATTCATTGTACATACCATTGTTTGAAATATAGAAAAAATAGAAAAGTCAAAAACAGTAAAAGTGAGAAAAGCCAAAAACATTAAAAGATAGAAAAGAGGGCGAGTGAAGATAGAACAAAGGCCCCATGTTCCAAAAAATAGTCCTTCGGAAAGCGAGCAAGTCTAAATGCCGCTACTAGTACTTCAATGTCTTGTTCAACTATCTAGCCTAATCATAGCCGAGCATGTTTAAATTTATTTGTTGATAAGTTACTGAGTGCAAAAGATAGTCAACATTGTGTAAGATTGACTTATCACAAAGTTTAGATTAGGGAGAGATTCTGGTTCCACATGCCTAAAACAGAACCAAAGAGAGAAGCGAGGGATGAAAAATACATTGTACATCTTAGCCCCGCTTGTCTAGTTTTCCTTTTGTTGCAAAATAATATTTTGTGTGCAGCTTGTCTTTTATGCTGCAAATGCATGACAAATCAGACTGCCTAATCCTGATTTGATCATCTTTTAAATTTCCTATTTTAGATTAGAGAACAAAATCCTGTCAAACTGCTTAATCTTGACAGTCGATCTAGCATAGGTAGAGTAATGAAGGAGTTCATCAGTTTAATCTGAACTCCCGGCATATATAAGAATAGAAATAGATAGGTTCATTTTGCAAAAATAAAAATATACATTGTCAAAAGGCTGCTAGTTCAAATGCGCCAAAGAGAAGAAAAAATGTTAGGAAAGATAGTGGGGTAGGTAGAAGTATCATTGATGTTAACCCTGCTGTCACTTTTCAGAAATAGCATCAAAGAAAGGTGAATTTTTGCGCCAATGGGTAAGGCATTGGTCTTCATAAGCCAAAAATCTGAATTCTGGACACCTCCTGATACGGAGCTGCCCTCCCCAAATGGAGCCACTGTTAGTCATCAGTATTTTTCACTTTTTAATGATGACTAGATCCATAGCTGAGTTTTCTAGAAGCGGATCTCCATATGTCAATTTGTCATCTAGAAAACCCTTAAAAATTTCTTCGCCTTTCCTACTTTTCAGTCCGCCCATGTCAAAGTTAAAACTCATCATCACTATTCTATCTAGATTTAGACCTATTTATCTGCCCATCAGCTCTTAAAGGACAACCCAATGACTGTTTCAAAAGCCCCCCCTAAGTTAGGAAGTGGCGCTTTAAGGAATTTTACCCTTGGCAAACATCAAAAAGCCAAAAAACCTCCATCTGATACAGACCATTCATGACAGACCTCCCACTCTGCAAATGAAATTGATTATAGCCCTAAGTCACGCTACTTACACACCCCTAAGTCTCAGCACTGCATAGACCACAGTCTCAAGCTGATTATTAGGTGTTTTACAGTGTTTTATGGATTTTACAAAGGCAGGAAATATAACTTCATCTCAGGAGAAAATTCTTGAATACACATTTAGAAGAACAGCTGCTTCTCAATGTCAAACATGAGCCTGAGATACATCTGAAGGGCAAGGAGTTACTCATCAAGACCTTGTAGCTTCCATTCAGCATGAAATCACAGTAGAAGAAAGACACCACTCTCAAACAAACTAGTAATTTGTCATGGCCAAGAACCTCCTTCATCTACAAGCAGAGGGTTAAGGCGCCTCCTTCATCTACAAACAGAGGGCGATGGCCAATATTGACTTCAAGGATTGCAAAAATTACTGTAAGCACAGGTTTGCTTTTTACTAGACAGTAAAACAGTGACTCTAGGTTTCTGAGTGTGAGTAATGATCATAACAGGACTAAGATTTGAAATGTGCAAGACAAAAGAAAACAGGGTTTGTGGTTTGGTAAAGAGAATAATTTGAGGTTTCAGTCATCATCAGAGAGCATAAAAAGGGACTCCTCAATCAAAGCTATCATAACAAATATCTCTGCAGGGGTGTTAATATGGATAGCTTCAATCAGTCTTGAGCAGGAAAATACTTCAGTGAAAAGACCCCTGTATGTTCTTTTGTTCCTATTGAAATGTGAAAAACAGTCCATGGTCTCTGGATAAACATAAAGAAGAGGCAGGAAAGTAGTATACAGTCCCAGACTTAAGACATCTTGGTATCAGTCAAAGTTCCAGTATAAGTCCAGTTGTTGCAATCCACACTCCACCACAAAGACAAGTATATCCTTCAGATGCAGCGAGTTTGGTGATTTCAGAGCTCCATTAGAAGAAAGTGGCCAAAAGGAACCTTGGTGTCTGTAAGTAATCATAGCTTCTTTTTCACAACCCACATACTTATCTTCTCAACACAGAGATATAAAAAGGTCATGATATGAAGTTCTAAAACTTTGGGAGACATGTCATTAGTGAAAACAATTCTAGTTATATACAGCCTGCTGCTCCAACAAAACCAAATTGAAGAAAGGCTGACAAGTCATGTCATTACACAGGCAAAAGAAATAATGGTTGTTTTTCAAAGAGTACTAATCTCCCTACTCTCAGAGGTTATCTTTAAAATGACTTATCATAAGTTGACCAAGGCCAGTGGGTGACAGTTCAGTTTCCCTCAGCAAAGAGCACTGCAATGAGACAATGAAGACCTCCTTCACAGGAAACAAAAGGGAAGCTCTCCTTGTTTCATTTTCTTTTAACTTTGGTGTATTATCCCCTGCTTTGTCTTCTATCTACAGTCAAAGAGGAAAACTCAAAGACACCTAACAGTTGCATCTACAGCCAAGCAGCATCTGCCATCTAATTCAGTTTACACAGTGGACAGACTATACCCATAACATCCAAAGCAAAAATGTTAGTTTATGTTGCAAAAGAGAAAAGGGAATTCTGTCAGAATGCCAAAGAAAACCTCCTGCAATGTAAAATATCCTCTACAGGTGTCTTCTTTTTAGATAACAAAGACAGACCAGGATATGAAAGGGGATATTGAGGTGACATTTCAGCTCCTTCTTCAGCAAAAAGGGTGTTGCAGATAAGGTTTACTAGTCTCCACATATGCACAAAGATCATGACATGTTTTAAGGTATTGGAACCTAGTCAAAGCAAAGTCTTCATGCCACTATCACAAAGGAAAGCAGGTTCCCTGTAAAGACAGGTCACAGTACTATACTGTTTCATTTTGAATGAAGGTAAAGTAGTAGATCTCCAAAATAATTGCAAGTTTTTCATTGCCTTTGAGTCTCAAGGTAAAACCTGTAAACTAACAGTTTCAATATCATTGAAGAAATATTGTGAGAAGAAGATACTCAATATCCTCAATAACCAAAAACGGGATCAGTTTGGGAATTTGGGAATAATTTGGTATTGTTTGAGTTGATTGGCCCTTTGTAAAACAAGGTCTGCACATACAGTGGTCAACAGAGGTTCTTTTTTATTCACGGTCAAAGAAAGCTCATCTGACACAAATTACAATAGATAAAAAGCTCAAATGTTATAAGCGAGAGAGGAGCTTGAAAGCAGTCAAGGTTTCAGGATCTCAAAGGGGTGGTTTTCATTTCAAAAGAGGGACAGGTTCATGAAAGAGCTGCTTATCCCCGCTATGACACATATTCAAACAAAGGGTGTCGATTCGTGTTTTAGAAAAATAATGGTTCAACTGTTGTTTGAGAACAAAGACGTTGTTCAAAACTTAAAAAAAAAAAAAAGAAACCCTCTCAAAATCAGATATCAAAAGTCCGTTATTTTCTCTTCACTTTAAAAGGAGTAAAAGCAATTTCTTTTTCATTTTGAAGTCTCCCAACTCCGTGCTAAACACTTTCGCTGCCCTCAACATCAAACAAAGAAATTCTGAGCAAATTGAAGAAGGTTTTGACTTTTTATAACTGCGCGACGCGCCTGGAATAGTGCGCGACGCGCTCAGGAGAATTTTTACACGGGCGCTCAACTGTCGCGTGACGTCCCTGTACATGTGCGCGAAGCGCTTGTACACGGCGCCCGATCACGACCCGACAGGCCGCCCGGTTGGTTTTTTGCGTGGCACTCTACAGAGTGCCGCACACTTGTTTACACCTCCAAATCACTCCCAAAGTTGCTCGAGCTTTACAAAGGGTTTTCCATCAATTTGTGGAGGTATTTTACTGCACCCTCCTTAGCTTTCAAAGGATTTTAAAGTGGTATAAGGGTTAGAAAGGCCACATTTTCAAACTTTGGGATAAAAACAAAATGATGTATTCCTATTGACTGGTGAGACATTAAAAGGCTTGCACGCTGTATTGTTGTTTAAAAAAAAAACCATAAATTTGCTTTACTGCCCTGGTGAAACAAGGTCAAAGCTGTCAGGCATATGCTTTGTTTGAAATTGTGAGAAAAACTGCCATATACAGTTGGAAGGTGGTAGGTCAGATTAGTGCAAGGAGCACTAGAGTGTGGAGAGAGCAGTTGTGTGGAATGAAATAAACCCTGTTCATAAATAAAAAACAAAGGAATGATAGAGGCATTCTTCCAAGGAGGACTAGTATTCTATATTGAAAAGAAGTCTTAGCTTTTGAAAGGAATAAGCTTATACAGCCTCTGTTGAAACTTTTGGAGCATTTTTAACTCTGTCACCTTGTCACATAAACTGTAGCATTGACTGTATGCTTACACTAAGAGTTGATTGCATAAGACATAAGTTTGTTGAGTGATTTGGCACACTAGGAAAGGCAGGTTTGTAATGATTGGAAAGTATACCTTTGGACAAAGATAAAAATGTGTTGTTGACCTCCAAACTTCACAAGAACAAGGTGATCTCTTGACATTTTACACAGAAAATTTACCCAGCAGTTTGTCTCCTCTTCACTGTATGGTCTTTTATTGAAAATTCTGTTGGCTGAGATACTTTAAAGGTGGAAAAGCCACTTTTTGGAAGAACAATGTTTTATTTAAAAGAAAGTTTGTTGGTACTATGACTGTTGCAAGACCTTGACTGCCACCTTAAAGAAACCTCTCAAAATTTGTCACCTAGTCCTATAACAGTAGATTTGGGCTGAATAAGATATACTCTGGTTGACTGTTCTCATTTTGATTAAATCTGCTGGTAAAGGGCATACAAGGACAAAACTATATTTTGAAGCTCAGAAGATTGTATTTTACCTTTGTCCACCCACAGGAAGGTGTCTTCACCATGTTTTCTTTGACTTGACTGTGTATGTCATTATGAGTATTTGCTGATTCATATACAAAAGCAAGAAGAAGGTTTTGTTTTAAAGAGACAGGGCTTTATATCAAAGGAAGGCATTTCACTCTATCTTCAAAACATTGCTACATTATCAAACAGTGAAGTGACAGAAGGCTGAAGCAGAGTTTGTTGTAAAGAAGGCATTTCAAAAGCCTTGTGGTAAATTGGTGTTTTGAAAGAACAAACTAGGTCAAAATGCCGCCCAGGCAGGACAGCATAAGTGGTTCGCATAAAAGATATGAGCCAATATCTACAGAGGAGGTTAATGCTCATCCATCCATCCTCTTCAACTTCCATGAAGTAGGTTGTCTAGATTTCTGCCAGAAGATACAAGAAGTCAAAAGTTTCTCGCCCTTGACACACCTATGCGCCTTGAGGTTCCAGAACAAGCATTTCCAGGTAGTAGACCTTGATTTCAAGTTTTCTCCAAGATCAGTGTCCAAAGCCACCAAGATTCCATATCAAGGCGAGAAATGGTTCAAACAGACCCATCTTGACTCGGAAGATTACAAGCCTTTCATCAAGCCTGAGCATAGAGATACTTGCACTGCTATTTTTCCTTTTTCTTATCTTCTTGACAGCTATGCTCCTCTAATGAAAGTCATAATGAAGTATTTTACTTGTGAAGGGAGGTTTGCTCGAGTTTATGCCTACCATGTCCGACTATTGATGCATTTCACTAGAACCAGGCAGCTAAATCTCCCTTACTTTTTATACAAAAGCCTCGAGAAGATGGCATCCACAGTCCAGAAGAAGACTCCATCTCTGCAAATACCTTCCCTTTTCCATCATTCTATGATCAAAATTATCATCCTACACCAGCTAGAGAAAAAAGAGGTTCCATGGGATGTTTTTATCAGCCACCCAGATTTCTCTACTGTTCCTCCTGTCCATATATCTCCCACCCAGCCTGTTCATCGCCCTGTACCTTTGTCCAGCAGGCCTACTCCTAGAAGGCTCAAGTTTCCTACAGAACAATCAGGACAGCATGAAGAAGAAAGACATGAACAGGTAGAAGAGGAAGAGGATGAGTAGGAAGAAAATGATGAAAACCAATAGCATGATTTTGATGGTCATGGACAACAGCTCGAGCCACACAGTGAGCATGAGGTAGAAACAAACCAACAGCCTGATGTTGGTAAACAGGGGCAGCAGTCTGAACAGCAGGAAGAGGTGGGTGAAGAGCAGCAAATTGCAGATGAAGGGCAACAGCAGGAGCAAGAAGAAAAAGGTGTTGAACAACAGCATCTCAGTGAAAGTGAAAAGCAGGGACAAGAGGAAGAGCATCAGCCTGATGTTGAAGGTCATGAACAGCAGTTTGGGCAGGAATTTGAACATCAGCTTGAGCCACAAAATGAACAGGAAATCCAAGCACAACAGTAGCATAAGGTTGATGATCAAGGGCAACAAGGATTTAAGGCAGATCATCCTCATAATATTGAGGGGCAGAAGCAACTTAAAGAGGACACACAACAGCCTCAAGAAGAGCAGCAGTTTCAAGAAATTGACAAGGGTAAAGCCATTATGTCCCCTTCTCCCAAAAGAACAAAGCCTAGCACAGTAAGAAAGAAAGGGCCTAAGGCTGCCACTCCAAAAGTGACAAGAGTTGTCCCTAGCAAAAGAAAATCGCCCAAGAGATCTCTCACTAGTATGCCAAGAAGGAAGAATGCAAGATTGGATTTCAAAGGGAAAGGAAAAATTGGAGAGAGTCAAAAACATGTAGGTGCATTAGCTGTCATTCCAATCCAAAGTGATGACAGCGATAATGAAGCCCGCATCCTTGAAAACCTTCTAATACATCGAGAGGGTCAAATTGAAACATTGGAAAATGACCTTCATCGGGCAAAGACCTTCAATCACTTTTTGGAGATCCAAAATAAACAAATGAATGTCCATTTGGCTGTCCATGAGGCACGAGCAATCAAATACAAAAATGAGGCTGCTAAAGCACACATAAGGATAGAGGAGCTTATCAGTGAGTTTGATGAAGATGAAGAAGAGGACCAGCCTAGGCAGAAGAGGCCTAGAACCATAGGGCTTAAAAGAGCCCTGGAAAAGCAAAAGGAAGAAAAACAGGCCCATCTTCAAGCCTTTCCCCTCACTGCATTACTAGAGTGAGAAATTGAAGAAAATAAGGAGGCATGGCTAGAAAGAGCCAATAAACACTTGGAGATGAAGCTTGAAAAAGCAAACAAAGACCTGGAGCTGCAAAGGAAGATGACACAACACTATCAAAAGTTGAATCAGTTTGCCCGGCGCAAGCTAAAGGCCACCCAAGCAAAACTGAAGGAAGCAAAGGGGAAGCGCCCGACATGGAAAGAGAAGAAAGGCACATCAACACTTGATATTTTGGCTTCAGCTTCGGAGCATGTTGCTAAGGACCCTTGAGGATTATGCATACCAATTTTGGGCCCATTTTGACAACTTTTGGTTTTTTGGCATTTTTGGGTTTTTGGTCAAAAAACTCATAAATTTTCCATTTCATTTTGAGGATTCGTCAAGGGAGGAGAAGGGTACCATCGGATGCCATAATTTCATGAGCAGGCCCTCAGCGATTTTCAGATCATTTAGAGATCATTTTCCCCTTCAAAACAGCGAAAAAGGCTCGCATTTTGAACATTCTGCCCGGTCTATCAGCAAACTGTCTTTTTCTGGCTTTTTACACACAGGTGCAGATTTGGAGGACTTCTGGGCATTGGATTGGAGTGATTTCAGTTGTGCCGGAAAGTAGACACTTATAGCTTTCCAAAGAGCTATCATGAGCCTTGTTTCGACACCAGGAAGGCTGCCAAATGTTTCCAGCAAGTCAGGGGGCCTTTTTCTGATATAAATTTGAAGTATTTTTGTAATTTTTGAACCTCAAAAATCTGCTTTTTCCAAATGTGCGTTTAGCTATTTTTTCACTTGGAAAATGATGTAAAGTCAATATAATTCCCATTTTTAGCATTTTTTTAGATATTTTATGGTATATTTTGTGCCTTGGGCTTTGCAAAGCCTCAAGGACAAGTTTAGATATTTTGATTAGGCCAATGAGGATGGAAGTTGAACCATGAGGTTTTCCTCACTTGAGCCTATTTATTCCACAAGCTCTCATTTGTAAACAAGGCTGAACTTGAGAAGAGAAGAAATATATTGGTCATATGAGCTTTGGAGAAAATACTTGTGCTATGCTTTTGGATTGCCTCTTGAATGTTCTTGGATGGATGATGAAGGATTGTTGATGGATTCCATGACATGGTAGAATGGTATAGTGTTTCTTGCTTTGTTGTTGTCTTCTAGTTTTCATTCATGATACATGTTTCTTGCTTGCTATAGATCAGTAGAGATTAAGTTTTAGATATGCCCATGGAGGCACCTCAAAATTCCTGAATCTTCATAGCCTTCATGTTTTCTTCTTCCTTAGTTGTATTAAAGAATTCTTAACTGCTCTTTAATAACTTGAGGATATTGTTGCTAGTTTCATTAATAGTTCTATGCATGTTGAGTAGGATGTATGGTGTGCCCTGCTTACCTATGACTGTCCATATTTCCATACATGACGCTATCTCTTTGATTGATTAAGATTATCATTTTGTTTGAACCAAGGAGGCCTAGTCCCGATCTAGCCCTTTGCCTAAAAACTATGAAAGCTTGTTTTTCAAAGTGCCCAATAACTTAAAGACTGTGTTTAGGCGTTCCGGCATAGTATTTTGAGTTGTTAGTCCTTCTTATGTGTTTTCCCCAAAGTCTGATAGCCATTTCCCAAAGTTAGAGGGTCTTATACTTCTATGCATGGCTGGAATGTTTGTTTCTATGTGTCGATTAGTTTGTAGTTACATTTTGCATGATTAAGGGTTTTCTTTACCATGTTTATGTTATCTATTGAACCAGTGATGCTTGAAACTCTTCGTTGTTCACAAACTTGATGTCCATTTACTTCATTTTGCCCAAAGATCCTTTCTACCTTGAAATCAAATCGGCCCTTCAACAGCCTTGTATCGTCATCTTATAGCTTTCTTGACCTTTTGATCCCATAGCCCAGTTAATCTACATCTTGTTATCTATTTTTATATCTTTCATCAGTTTCATCCCTCACAATTTAAAAACCAAAAATCAAAAACTTACTTCATAACTTAGCCTAAATCAAATACACAAATAAGCAAACACACCGATATTTTACATATAATAGAGAGAGCCCTCTTCCAGTCTAGGAAGGCTAGTTCCTCGCTCCAAATCTTGGTTTGATGTTACATCGTCATTTGGCTCACCAATCGGCCAAATCATGGGAACCTAACAAACATGTAATTATTTTTTGGGTTTCTAAAATAAACATTTTGGACCCCGTATAAAACCTTTGGTAAAACCCACTTATCTTCCATCAACACTTCCTTTCTGAGGTCGAATTAATCCTAGACTCGAAGATCCATCCTAACAAAAATTTTTAGGACTTGTTCTTCATCACATTAACTATTACACGTACTACACATATGCTCAAAGTTGGGGTACAACTTGATTGTTTCATTCAAATTTGGATTTTGAACAGTGCAAAGGGAAACCTGTGAAAGAAATTGTCGAGAATGGTCACAAAGAGGAAGGAACATCCAATCTACAATCAAGATACAATTTTCTCATGTTCTTTCTAAATTTCCAAGGCATTCACTTTTGAAAAATGGTCGTACTCAAGACCGGCGTCACCTTCCGAAAAACATATTTTTCAGTTGAATAACTATAGAATTTGGTTGAGTAGTTGAAGAATGCATTGTCTTTGATTAAGGACAAGCTTCTATATGAACTCGTGTTCACATTCTAGCTTTAGGAAGCCACATGCCTACGATGTTGTTGTTAGAAGGTCTTGCACTTGATTTATCGTTGCTTCTTAAGAGGGGGTATCAATAAAAAAGCTCAAAAAATTCCTTGTGGATATTCATTTACAATTATCTAGGATTTATAACATCCTTGTCCAAGAAAGGAAGATGCATCATTTAGCTTCATGACATAGGAAAGGAAAAATCAAGCTAATTTTTTGGTGCATAATCTTCATCAACTTCAATAAATTTTCATTCTTTTGATGAGTACTCTCTTCGTTGTCAAGAATTATTGCTTCGAGGCAATTTTTTCAAGAACTCACCGTCCAAGAATATTGATTTGAAGCTTTTGGTATTCTTAGCTAGTTTAGTACCTTTTTTGTAACTCTAATCTCAAGTTGTTTGAAGAATGGATAAAATTGATGATGGATTAGATTTATCGAATACCCTCATTCATTCCATTGTTCATGATATGGTAAAAATTAACAAGGAAATTTTCTCTAGAATTCAAACATGTTTGCAAAATGGCCAAGACAAAATTAATTTTTTTCACTTGGAGTCATAACTATGAGATGAGTTACCGTAATATTCCTTTTTTGGTATCACCTATGACGGTTGGGATGGACTTCTAGAGTTGGGAGTAGACAAAGCTCGCATATGGTGTTGTACACGTTTGTGCCTAGGGGCTTTTAGAGGAGTTTTGAGGAGTTTCTGTGAGGGACCAATGACATTCTCTTGATATATTCCATCATGCGCACAATTTTCCTTTCGTTCCAAAGGCATTCCGACAACTTTTAGAAAATCGAGTTATTTTGGGCTTAACACAATTAATTACACTCAAGGTGGCATTCGGGGAGGAATACATGATAGAACACCTTAGTGTAATATCTTGTTGGAACCAAATGGGGGATATCTTCGTGATGGGATGCTAAGAAGTGACTTATAGTGGCTAGAGATAGTACCATGGGCGATATACTATTTTCCTTAATTAAAAATGAATTTAATTAGTCATTTAATTAAAGGAAAATAATATTTAGAGGAAAAGGGCCAAAAGTGATTTCATGAAATAAAATTAAATTAAAGTCACTTTGATAGAGTCACGGAGGATATTCCGTAATAATAATAATAATAAAATAAGATGCTTCTCGAGGATTGGGGATCTATCCATCATATCTATAAAAGGAGAAGCGAAGGTCATTTGGAGATATCTGGGATTGGATTATTGTTTGTGTGAGAAACTTGATTCTACTTCCACGCAGCCCCAAAACAAACGTAAAACCCTCTAGTGATTTAGAGAGAGTAGGCGAGCACCCATCTCTTCCCTTGGTGGATCCATTCTGATTCATAGGTTGCATTTTATTTCTAGTTTGTTTGATGCCACCAGCGACATTGTTGTAGATATGGTTTGGCCATTGTTTCAGCCATTTCCCGCTTTTTGTACCAATAGTTTTATATTAATAAAATAATGCTAAGATCCTCTTCATACTTATATTTCCTATTATTCAATTGCAAATTATATTTCCATTTTTTCCGTAAATATTGTGGTTGATATACAAATTGTTTATAATGTTAATGACTTAAATTTCGAAGTTATTTTACACGGAAATCTTCAGTGATTTTATGGCTGAATAATTTTTGGCAAAATTCATAAATATCCCATTTGAGATAATACAAAGGTACCAAAGTTGGTGATATTTCTACCTTGAGGGTTTACTTCCACTACCTAGCGCTAAAGTCAAGGGTTTTTTTGCACTTCAATTTTAGAGGAAGATCGATGGTTTATTATTTTGAGACATTATTGGAGGAAAAAATTGATTTCTTGTGTTTTTTGTTGGTTGCAAGGTTCATTATCTTAGAGCTATTAAGATGAACCTAGGTTCATTAGCTTTTCAACTATAGGCAAAACCTCCGTGGCTAATATTGATATTCTATTTTTGGAGCAACCGTAGTAGTCTCTAGGCCAAAGACAAAGGAGGAGAGTTGAGCCTAGTTGTGGAGGAAGGTCTCAACTATTTGAGATTTGTTTGTCGAGGAAGTATAAAGGAGGGATTAATTGCCGCACATTTGGATGGCTTTTACCACCTGTTGATCATTCCGTAGACAACGATTCAAGCACAACCTAGAGAGCGTAGAGCCGATTGGGGTCAATTTTGGAGGATCATGATTTGGCCAAACTATTTTTGGGTTTTATTGTCGATTGGAGCCACAGGATTCGAAGTCCGGGAGTAATTTTTGATAATTTTCAAGCAACCGCATGTGGGTGTTTTGGCCAATCCATTGGCAAGCAATGTAGTGTAGAATTGTTGCAGGAGAGAATTCCTTACTGGGCCAAACTTATTCAAATTTTGAATTTTCCCATTATTTTTCTCCGTGTTTTTCGAGTAAAGTCCATGGTTAAAATCCCAAAATTTTATGAACAATGGACGAACTCATTTACGTTAAATTCCTACTCACCCAACAATATAGGAGCTAGACAAAAGGACAAATTTTGAAAGTTGGAATAGAGAAAACCATTTCGGGCTTTTCTTTCCGGGTTTTTGAGTAGAGTCCATGGTTAAAATCCCGAATTTCGTAGGGGCAAGAGACTCAGCCATTTAAGCAAATTCTTACTCGGCCAATGTGCCTACAGGAGCTAGGAGAAAAAGGGTCGATTTTGAATGTCGGAATTCGAGGAAACCATTTTTGATTTTTTTCTCGGGTTTTCAGGCAAGGATCACCTTCCCAAATTCCTAGATTTTTTTGAGTAGAAGAAGAATCAGTAAACTAGCATTCAAGTCACCCAACAACAACATTTCCAACAAGCATAAATATCCAGAGTCAACGTAGAGATGAGATCATTTCCTTGCGTACTGGGTAACATTTTTTTATCTTACTTTGATAGGATGAATTCATCTTGTTGTGAAAAAATGATTTTGCTAGAGCCCAATTTATTTTCTAGAGCCTAAATTATTTCGGTTTGTTTTCAGTTTTATTTCATAAAGGTGGTATTGAAATGAGCAATGTAACAACATGCTAATAATGCGTCATTGATGTTTTGCACTAGTTTCATTTCGCATTGATGGTCGAAAATGGCCATCGTATGTAGGGTGTTTTTGTGGTACCTTTCTATTGTTATCAAACTTTGTATTGTTGCCATAAACACAGTATTCTTAAAATAACTCCTAAAACCCACATACAAAGACAACCATTAAGCCTTGAATCACAATGTTTCTATGGACCACGAAACCAAGCAACGCAGCAATAAACCTTTCTCAAAGGGGGTCTATGCCATTCTTCAAAAGTGGTAATCCGTGTTACACCATTTTTTGGTCATCTAACCCGTTACTATTATATGGACCCAAGAACATGCAGGACCAATTTCAACCTAAGAAATCGTTTTCTACTCATGAAAAATAACTTAGTAAACCACTTTATTAAGTGTTTATGGTCTAAACATGAAACCCCATGAGGAAACATTAAATAAATCCACATTTGTTTGATTTTCCTCAAGGAATAATTAGTTAAACAATATTAATTAATATTCCCGGTCATATTTAACTCCAAAACAGAAAAAAAAATTAATTAGATAAATTATTATTTATCTTATTATTTTACAGAATAATTATTCTAACCTTATTTAAATAATTTTCTTTGTTAAATTTGATTAAATCACTCATAAATAGTTAAATAAATCATTATTTATTTAATTATTACTCAACCACATCCTTCAAATAATAAATTAATCATTTATTTATTTATTATTTACAAATAAAGAGATTTGACTCCGTTAGCACCCGAATTGGACCTCAAGCCGCAAAGGAAAAATGTGGTAACAAACTAAACCACGCTCGACTCTTTGTAGCTAGCCCTACAAGAACCCAGGAGAAGAGGAGGGCTCTCTCCGTAAAATGATATTCAATGGAACACAATAAATGGACTGATATTAGGCTAGATAAAAATTATGGAAAAGGTTTAATAGAATGAATTAATAAATTTTCAGGGACGTGCGGGATATAGAGACAGTTGAAACCAGGAATTAAATCAGGACACAGGATATTTCATGGGGCAAGATAGGCAGAAAACTTAGCATTTAAGGTTTAATAAGGATGGGACGGAAAGACTGGTGAGGAGCTGAAAAGGGAAAAATAGATGGATCCTTTTCAAACAGAAGAAAAAACACAGAGCATGAATGATTTCCCAAGGCAGAGCATATAAAATAGATTCTACCTTTCTATCTTGAAAGCATTCAAAGGAAATATTTATGGATGAATGAAACACATAAAAATTCACATATGAAACAAAGGAAAGAAACAAAAGCTAACTCTCATACCACATGGATCCCACAAATCAGAGTTGCATCTCTTATTAATTCCTGTCAAACTGTACAATGTAGCGTAGAGATGTTCTTCCACACCATTCCCCTACTTTCTGAGACTTAGACTTCGACCCCTTACAAATGATTTACAATAAAATAAATAGAACAGATTCGTGGAAATGTAGATCAAAAGAAAGGAGAGTTGTTACAACAACTCCAGGACTGAAATCTGAATATGGCAAAGAAAAACAACAATATGCCCATAAGAAGGAGCATCATTACATTATGCCTCTCGAATTAGTTGATAGCCAATAAGGAGTGGAAACCTGCAACATAGATCCCTTTAAATCACAACTGAGGTCAGAATAGACAATCTGAACCTATTTTTCTATTGCTGCCGATATCTTTGTTGTATTTTGAGCTCTTGGCCTTTGACTGTTCTTTGCTTTCCATTTGTTGTTTGAATAAAACCAAGTTTTTAAATAAAATGGCTTTGAACGAAAATTTTGCTTTTAGTGAAGGGAAACCAATTTTTTAATGGGAAAGAGGAAGGGAAGAAGGTGGGACCCACATAAATCGCTGTTGGAATGAACCGACAGAGCGATATAACGTAACAAACAGAAATCGCAATTGGATTTTAGAGCAGGGCGGGCGGATGAAATAACAATGTAATCGCAATCAGAGATCGGGGGTGATCATTGTTGAAACAACACCCAAAAAGGTTTTGATGTGATTAGCCTGGGTCCGATGGGCAATACACAATGGAGCGGGGAAATCCTTTAAGAGTAAACAGAAAAATGATTTTTCACTTTATAGAAAGGGAAGAATGATATTTATTAATAGGCGGAGGGCTAAAGTGGGACTAGGATCAATCACAATCGGAGATCAGGAGCGGGGAGTAATCGCAATCGCAAAACTTGCGATGTGATCAATTGGAGGGGAAAAGCGATCGGGAGTTGTGATGGGAGTGTTTCTATTTATGGTGGGTCATCCGATCGGCGGGGGTAATCAACAGTGGGATGAGCGATTGAAGGTTTCAATCGGGGGATGTCACGATCCTGCAATCGGAGAAGGGACTTGCGATGGCACGATTGGATAAGGGTTGTCCGATCGGCGGGGAGGATCGATGGTGCTGGATCAATAAAGGTTGTTACAATCAGAGGATTGGGGATTGAAGATCGAAGCGATTGGAGGTCGATGCGATCAATCGCATCGCAAGTTTTGTGATGAACCGATCGGAACATGTTATGTAAATGTTGCGATTGCGATTTAATAAGGGGGAAAGGACTTTGGGTTATGCGGTTTTATATATATGATATGAAATATGGGTATGGAAAGGGGAAGTGGATATATAATCAAATCACATATTATTTAAAATATTTATAATACGATTTTGTGATCGGAAATGGAAAAGGGGGGTTTTTTTTTTTAAAGGAATATTAAACTTTAATAACACGCAGTTCAAAGGGGAAAATGGGGAAATAGGGTGTATAGGGATTTTACTTCACTTAGGCATAAATTTTAATCCAGAAGTCAGTTTTGAGAGTGTAGTATACCGTCGGAAAGCTCTTTCCAGGCTCTTTCTGATGGATCTTCTTGGAAGATTCTCTGGCACTGAACATGCTATGAAAAACTTCTCTGAAGGCAGGAACATCACTTTGTGGAGATAACAGCTTCTGGATTGTGACTTATGATGATACAAAATTACATAATGAATGATAATAAAGGGAAAATATCACGTTTTCACCTCAAAACATGGTTTTGAGGTGAAAATTACATCAAACTGAATAAAATGTCTGTTTGATCTTCCTGGTGCTGTGACTTTGAATTTATTGACTTCCTCATGACCTTGCTGATATTATTGACATTTGACTCATTAATTTTTCCATGGTGAGACCCATAGAAACTAATGAGATCCATCCTATGACCTACTGATATTATTTTGAGAATAAAAGTGACTAATAACTAAAGACCATAGAAAGGAAAATCAGCAAGTACTTCATGCGGGACAACTGAAAAAACGATACTACCACCAATGAATCCATGACCTAATGGAATGGTGAAATTTATTCGGTATGAGACACCTAATATGAAAATGCAAAGAGTAACTTTGATCACTGATGGCAGTATGACTATACTGACACTAACATTGGCTCCAATGGGGATGGTAGCTCCTTGGAGGTGCCAAGAACACCGTAGACCAAGTAGCCTTTATCCATTGGGCATGGAGTCAATAACGTTGAAAACTGACACAAATGCAAACTGACTCTGACTCTAGACTAAGACTGAAAACCAAACTATACCCATATCATCCAAGTTTTATAGCCTTCACCTCGGGCCCCAAACTTGAATGACTGTGGATTTTGAACTTTTCTTTTGGAAAAATAAAATGGTATATAAAATGATGATGTGGTAGATTCTGATCCATGTCTTCAACAATGGTAGTGCTTCAATAGCCTACCATTTACTGCTCCTCCAGGAAAATCCTGGCCATCCATTTCCGAAAGCAAGAAGGCATTCTGGCCCCTGTATGCTATAATTCTGTATGGTCCCTTCCAAAGGTTGTCAAATTTACCATGCTTCCCTTTGTCTTCATTTCTTGCGTCCCATTTCAACACTACATCACCTAACTGAAACTTTTCTTCTTTAGTCTTCCTGTCATAGATTTTTTTAATCTTCTCCTGCAACTGACTTGTTTTCTGTGACACTTCTTCTCTTGTTTGTTGAAGGTGAATCATCTGGTTGATTCTTCGCTGGTTTTCATCATCTTCATTGCCAACTTCTTGTAATAATCTCATAACTGGAACTGTAAGAGAAGTAGGAAAGATAGCATCAGTACCATAAACCAGCTCAAAAGGTGACATACCTATTGATTTTTTACTGGTGACTCTGTTTGCCCATAGTGCGTTGATAAGCTTATGGTGCCAATTTCTCTTGTTTGCCTCCAAAATTTTCTTAATTATATTCATCAACGACTTGTTTAATGACTCTACCAGGTCGTTTCCCTGTGGATAATATGTTGTTGAGTGGCCCAGCACAATGTTGTACTTATCACAGAAATCGATCATTTTCTTGGATCTGAACGCGGCTGCATTATCTGTCACAATTTTACATGGGAAACCGAAACATTATATAATATTTGCTTCCAGGAATTGAATAATTACCGTGTCAGTTTCTTGCCTGGCAGGGATGGCCTCGATCCATTTCGTGAAGTAGTCTCTCCCATTCAATATCCATCGATGCTGTTCTGAGGATGCAAGATGTATTTCTCCTATAAAATCGAGCCCCCACTACTGAAAGGGTGCGTTCACTGAAACGGGTTTCAAAGGAAGGGGAAGCAATTTATTCTTGCCTTGGAAAATTTGACATTCATGACAATTGATCACTGCTTTATATAAATTAGAAAATAATGTGGGCCAATAATACCTGGCTCTCAATACCTTGTTCGCTGTAGTTTTCCAAAAAAAGTGACCACCACAGTCACTTTTATGGAAATCGTGCATTACCTTCTGAGCTTCTTCTTCAACCAGGAAATTTAGCAAAACACCTCCCGGATCTTTCCAAAACAGAGCACTGTTCAAAATGCAATATTTTGCAGATTTAAGCTTCAAAGATCTTCCTTTGCTCTTAGAAATTCCTGGAGGAGGCGATAGATGCTGAAGAACATACACAATATCTTAATACCAAGGGGACTGCATAAAAATATCTGAAATGGGAACCAACAAACGTTCATCTTCCTCTTCCGGCATTGCTGAAATGAGGTTTATATCTAAAGTACGCAGATTTGATTGAGCCATCAATTTCGCCAAGCCTTGGCCTTCGATCAAATTAGTAGGCTTGATCTCCAGATCGTACTCCAACATAGCTGTTATCCATTTGCCTCTTCGACCTTCTAGATCAGTTTGCATGAGCACATCCTTGACTGCTGCGTTTGGGACATATGCTGTAGTGTGTGAATGTAGAATATAGACCCTGAAATCTTTCAAAGCCTTGACAAGAGCCAATTCCTGTTTTTCAATAATATTATATCTTAAAGAATCATCTCTAATAGTCCTACTGAAAAAAGAAATTGGCTTTTCTACTTCATCTTTCTTTTGCATTAAAATGACAACCATAGTATGCTCAGACGCAAACGAAAATATAATAAAATCTTGAGTATATTCAGGACTGATCAGCACTGGGGCATTAGACAAAGCTAACTTTACCAGATTGAATGATTTAATGGCCTCTTCACTCCACTTAACAGTGCTATATTTCTTCAACATATTGGTTATTTCTCTCAAATGCTCAGCCATATTAGGTATAAATCTGCGTAAAAAATTCATCTTACCATTTAAGGCCTGAATTTCTCTCTTGTTCCGTGGGAGATATATGAGCTGGGTTTCCTCCACTCTGGCTGAATCTATGTGGATGCCATCTTTAGAGATGATACGCCCAAGAAATTTTCCCTCATCCATGGCAAAAAGGCTCTTTTTGGGATTGAGAGAAATCCCAAACTTTCTACAATGCCGAAAAACCACTCTTAGATGGTATAAAGGCTCATCATATGAACCGGAAAACACTGTCAAATCATCCAAATAAACAACAATAAAAATTTCGTTTTCATTTGCAAAAGAAATTTCCATTGCACGCTGGAAAGTGGCTCCAACATTCTTCAATCCAAAGGGCATCCTGGCATACCGGAAGGTTCCCCAAGGTGTTGTAAAGGCAGTTTTATCTTGGTCCTTATCATGCACCAAGATCTGGTTATACCATGAGTAGCCATCAAGTAGTGACATCCTAGATTCTCCAACTACTCTCTGCAGAATATGGTCCGTTTTCGGAAGTGGGTAGTTATCCTTTAAGGATGCCTTATTCAAGTTCCGAAAGTCAATACACAGTCTTATTTCTCCAGGATTTTTACGCACTGGGACCAAATTCGAAATCCAATCAGAAAATCTAATAGGAACTATGATTCCTGTTTTGTACAACATGTTTACCTCCTTTTCAATTGATGGCAGCAGTTTTGGATTGATTCCTCTCAGCTTCTGTCGGAAAGGCTTCTGATCCAGCTTGATAAGAATTGTATGCTGAATTATGTTCTTATCATACACTTTCAAATCTGAATAATCCCACACAAATACATCAGAAAATTCAGAAAGCAGTTTAACATACTTCTCCTTTACCTCAGGGGATAATTCCTTTGATAATTTGACAAACTTGGGCTGATCAGTTGTTCCATTATTCACATCTTGAACTCCTTTCTCTGTGGGCACCAAGCTTGGTTTCTTTGCAACATCATCCTGATAAAAAAGCTCCTCTAGAGGTATGACACCTCTAGGAATTACATTATCCTTTAGCTGTAATATGTCCATCTGGTTTGTTTCCAACTCCTGATCATCAACCTCATACTCACCCTCTATAGGAGTATCTTTGAATTTTCCATCACCCTGCAAAAATGCATTAATCTCATTATCATCCAAAAATATTTGCCAATACCTTAAATTGTTCGGAACAATAGGCCTATGTTTGACATGGATCTCAAACTTGTTGTTGTAGTTCATTGGAACCTTCAAGTTACTTGCAGTAGTGGCAAGAGAATCGGCAATCAAATTCTGCATCATGGGCACTGCTGTCAAAGTATACTCTGGGAATGTCTTCAAAATGTCCAGGACTACATTTCTGTATTCCCTCAATCTTGGATTTTTTGCTTGATATTCTCCCTTCACCTGTTTGATTATCAATTCGAAGTCGCCATATATAGAAATCATTTTTTCATTTAATTTCTTCAAAATTTTTAGGCCTGCAATCAAAGCCTCATATTCTGCTTCATTGTTAGAGCAATAAAAAGATAACTTATAGGGACAAACTCTAACATTACTGGGAACCTTCTCAGGTTGAAAAACATGACTTCTAATCCACATTCCAATGGTAGCTCCATCCTTTCCAACAGCTCCATCAAAATCCATACTCCACAGGCCTTCTTCTTCTTCTTGAAGATGCTAGAAATTTTCCTCTTTCTCTTCTTTACCTTGGCTGATTTCTGACTGTTCATTGTCCCTTTGCTGCTGGCAGGCAGGAGTTTCGGAAGTGTTTGCTACTTTTTCCTTTTCCTTTTTGAGGACCTCTCTGAAATTTTCTAAAATTTCAGGTATTTCATCCACTTTTACCAATTGAGCATTCTCATCATTTAAATCACCATCAGAATACAAGACAAAAGACTCTAAGTCTGTGTGGACATCATTTATGGGATGGGTTACAGGCTTATATTTGTTGGTAATCATATAATTTATTTTATTTTCCCTATAAAACTTCCTCAACTGGCCAAATACAGGGATAGTGGTATAAGAGAAATCAAGTTGTATGGTTCCATTAAGTTTTGCACCCCAAGACCTAGATAGGAGCATTCCAAACATCGGTGGGACATCAACAACAACTACATCCATCAAGACATTCTTTGTTGGAATCTGATCTAAAGAAACTACCAAATGTTTAATTAAACCAATACAGTGGATCCTACTTGAGTCGAAGGAATACAAGTCATGATGTTTACGAGTGATGTCAAGACCTAGCTTCTCCATGACAGCTTTGGGCATCAAATTATATGAGGCCCCAGAATCCAACATAGCATTATGCAGGATAAACTCATGTACTCTAAGACTCAAGTAAAAAGGAGGGAATTCATTCTCTACAGATTCTTCTGTGGCTGGACCGAAAATAAGTTCAGGGTAATCGTCTTCTATGTTGATCGTATTAGAGATAGAATCGATTTGCAAGACTTTGGACACCTGAGTTTTATACGCACTATTCTTCACCAACTCTGTGAGGGGCATAGACACTTTTAATTTTGAGATTTCATTTTCTAGATTAAAGGAGGGAGATTTTTCTACCTCTTTAATCGGCGGGTCTTTCTTCTCTGTTGGCTCCTTTACTATGTTCTGATGGTTCTTCTCATTGGCTGTATTAGCAACTACAGGCGATTTATTAGAACAAGGATCAGCTGGCTCCTTTCCCTTCTTCTGTGCATCATTTTTCATTTGAAGTTCCTTTCTCTTTTGGATGGGGTTGACCGTAATCTCTCTGTTCCTTAAAGAGTACTGCCTTTGCTGAGCCAACAGAGCATCCATATACCCTATTTGATAGTCATCAGAATCTTCTTCCAGTACTGTATCATTGGCCAAAATGAAATTTTGTTCTTTGTGAATGTCTGGAGTCGCCACTCTGTATTCATCGTCTTCTGTAAGAAAAATGGGTGCACCATCGGCCGTGAAGAAATGATTAGCCTCAATCACAGGATCATCATCATCTGAATCGGTCCCTTACACATATTTCTGCTGCAAAGGATTTTTAATCGGTTGCTGCGGTGGCGCAACTTGATCCTGCGTTCTCGGCTCTCTCCGTTTAATTCTAAATTGCGGTTGCTTCCCTCTGAAATTGGGATTTATTATTTGAGGCTTAGGTCTATCTGCGATGCTTAACCTATCAACCATTTTTTCCACTGTTCTGATCAGAGTGTCCATTTTACTATCTGAGGTAGAGGCCTCCTCTTTTATTGTGACTCTTTTCTCAGCTCTGGCTCATGCTCTTTTAGCCAGCAGATTTGCTTCAACATTAACCTCTATCTTCTGCATGTCTTCAAGTGAAGACAGATCTCTTTCATGCAGCTGATAGGCCATGTTGACATCAAATCCATCGGGAAATTTTAACAATTCCAGTTCCTCAGGAGGCTTTAAATTAGTTGGGATAGCATTATATAAAGCATTGAATCTCCAACAATAATCCTGCACAGTTTCACCCACATTCCTTTTAATATTCTCATATTCAGATAGAATTTGAAGTGGGTTCTTTTTTACCTCCCACTGGTCCAGGAACTGAGTGTGTAACTCATGCAATGTGTGAATTATGCATGGAGGTAGGGCTCTAAACCACTTTCTGAATTTGCCTCTGAAACTTTGAACAAACAACCTCATCGTTACATTCTCTGCTTCTACCTCATGCAAATAAAAAAAGTCATTCATTTTGTCAACATGTTGCTAAGCCGTGATGCTCTGAGTGGCATCAAAAATAGGAATTTTTCTTTGATAGTCAGCTGGCATGTCATTGAGGACCTGGCGTAAGACCAGGGGTGCATACCTGGCAGCCATAACTCTGGGTGGATTTACAACAAGATTTGTAGGATTTGAGGGACGTGTTAATGGAGGAGATGATAATTTGGAATTGACTGATGGGAATGCTGATGAATTGGGAGGGGGAAATGCTATTCCTAATGATTCTGAAGGCTCAGGAATATTATTTATAGTGATGGACTAAGGAGAACTAAAAATGTAATCATCAATGGAGGTATTTGCTCTTTGGACTTCAATATCTACAAGGAAATCAGGATCTAAAACTGTATGATCAATGTCATTTTCAGATTTATTCCTAAATAAGGAAAGATCAAAATTGTCATCAAAGGAAAAATCTTCTACAAAAAACCATTCACTGGGCCAAGTATAGGATCTTATAACTGTTCTGGGGCTTAATGATCCTTCTTGTATTCTAACAATTCTTGGTATAAGATTTGGATTTTCAAAGACAGGGGGAGGATTTGGATCCGAATTAGCCCTGGTGTATCTTCTTGAAGCCAGTGTGGTCAAACGTCTATTTTACAAAAATCTTATTTTGCAGCCTAGCAAAAATCTGAACATCATCTTTCAAAAGTCTAGAATTATTTGTTCTACTGGGGAAAATATTGCAAGTCAGATTTTATTGTCTATAAAACTAGACTGGAGATTGACTGAAGAAGCATTTATCTACTTATGCGCCTGCAAAGAAATGTGCAGTTCGAAGGCTACCTGGAATAACTTTAGGCTCTGTCTGTATTTTATAAAACAAATAACACTAAAAAATAAACAATCTTGAACAATTCCCCAGTGGAGTCGCCAGAGAATGTTAGCACCTGAATTGGACCCCAAGCTGCAAAGGCAAAACATGGTAACAAACTAAACCATGCTCAGCCTTGTAGCTAGCCCTACAAGGACAGGAGAGGGCTCTCTCAATAAAATAATATTCAATGGAACACAATAATGGACTGATATTAGGCTAGATAAAAATGATGGAAAAGGTTTAATAGAATGAATGAATAAATTTTCAGGGATGTGCAGGATATAGAGACAGTTGAAACCAGGAATTAAATCAGGACATAGGATATTTCATGGGGAAAGATAGGCAGGAAAATTAGCATTTAAGGTTTAATAAGGATGGGACGGAAAGACTAGTGAGGAGCTGAAAAGGGCCCAATAGATGGATCCTCTTCAAACATAAGAAAAAACACAGAGCATGAATGATTTCCCAAGGAAAAGCATATAAAATGGATTCTACCTTTCTATCTTGAAAGCATTCAAAAAGGAAATATTTATGGATGAATGAAACACATAACAATTCACATATGAAGCAAAGGAAAGAAACAAAAGATAACTCTCATACCACATGGATCCCACAAATCAGAGCTGCATCTCTTATTAATTCCTATCAAACTGTACAAAGTAGCGCAAAGATGTTCTTCCACACTATTCCCCTACTTTCTGAGACTTAGACTTCGACCTCTTACAAATGATTTACAATATAATAAATAGAACAGATTCGTGGAAATGTAGCTCAACAGAAAGGAGAGTTGTTACAACAACTCTAGGGCTGAAATCTAAATATGGCAAAGAAAAACAACAATCTTCCCATAAGAAGGAGCATCGTTACATTATTCCTCTCGAATTAGTTGATAGCCAATAAGGAGTGGAAACCTGCAACATAGATCCCTTTAAATCGTAACTGAGGACATAATAGACAATCCAATCCTATTTTCCTACTGTTGCAGATATCTTTGTTGTATTTTAAGCTCTTGGCTTTTGACTGTTCTTTTCTTTCCATGTGTTGTTTGAATAAAACCAACTTTTTAAATAAAAATGGCTTTGAAAGAAAATTCTGCTTTTAGTGAAGGGAAATCAAATTTTTAATGGGAAAGAGGAAGGGAAGAAGGCGGGACCCACATAAATCGCAATCTGAATGAACCAGCGGAGGGATATAATGTAACAAAAAGAAATCGTAATCGCAGTTTGGAGCGGGGTAGGCGGATGAAATAACAATGTAATCGCAATCAGAGGTCAGGGGTGATTATTGTTGAAACAACACCCCAAAAAGTTCCGATGCGATTAGCCTGGGTCCAATGGGAAATACACAATGGAGCGGGGAAATCACTTAAGAGTAAACAAAACAATAATTTTTCACTTTATACAAAGGGATGAACGGTATTCATTAATAGGCAGAGGGATAAAGTGGGACTGAGGTCAATCACAATCGGAGATCGGGAGCAGGGAGTAATCGAAATCGCAAAACTTGTGATACGAACAATCGGAGGGGAAAAGTGATCGGGAGTTGCGATGGGAGTGTTGTGATTTATGGTGGGTCGTCCAATCAGTGGGGGTAATCAACGGTGGGATGAGCAATCAGAGGTTTCAATCGGGGGATGTCGCGATCGTGCAATTGGAGAAGGGACTTGTGATGGCGCGATTGGATAAGGGTTGTCTGATCAGAGGGGAAGATCAACGGTGCTCGATCAATCGGGGTTGTTACAGTCAGAGGATCGGGGAAAGGACTTGTGATCCATCGAAGGAAAGACTCGCGATTGGGGGATCGGGGATCAGATATCAGAGCGATCAGAGGTCGACGCGATCAATCGCATCGCAAGTTTTGTGATGACCCGATCGGAACATGTTATGTAAATGTTGTGATTGCAATTTAATAAGGGGGGAAAGGACTTTGGGTTATGCGGTTTTATATATATGATATGAACTATGGGGTATGGTTGGGGAAGTGGTTATATAATCAAATCGCATATTATTTAAAAGATTTATAATTTGATTTTTTGATTGGCAAGGGAAAAGGGATTTTTAAAGGAATATTAAACTTTAATAACACAAAGTTCAAAGGGAGAAATGGGGAAATAGGGGGTATAGGGAATTTTACTTCACTTAGGCATAAATTTCAATCCAGAAGTCAGTTTTGAGAGTGTAGTATACCGTCGAAAAGCTCTTTCCATGCTCTTTCTGATGGATATACTTGGAATATGTTATAGCATTGAACATGCTGTGGAAAACTTCTCTTAAGGTAGGAACATCACTTTGTGGAGATAACAGCTTCTGAATTGTGACTTATGATGATACAAAATTACATAATGAATGATAATAAAGGAAAAATATCACGTTTTCACCTCAAAAAATGGTTTTGAGGTGAAAATTACATCAAACTGAATAAGATGTCTCTTTGATCTTCCTGGTGATGTGACTTTTAATTTATTGACTTCCTCATAACCTTGTTGATATTATTGACATTTGACTCATTAATTTGACCATGATGAGACCCCTAGAAACTAATGAGACCCATCCTATGACCTATTGATATTATTTTGAGAATAAAAGTGACTTATAACTAAAGACCATAGAAAGGAAAATCAGCAAGTACTTCATGAGGGGAAAAAATACTACCATCAAATGAATCCATGACCTAGCGGAATGGTGAAATTTATTCGGTATGAGACACCTAATATGCAAATGCAAAAAGAGCAGTTTTGATCATTAATGGCAATATGATTAGACTGACACTAACAAAAGGCATAAATTCAACTGAGAGAGAGGAAATGAAAATATATAAACCTCACAGGGAAATGTGAAATCATTTTCCATTGATTTCAAAGGGGGAGGAAAAGTAAGAAAAATAAGAAAGGCTCTTCTAAAAATCAAGTAGAGGAAGAAAAGACACTTCTTAGAATGAAAGGGGGAAGAAGTCCTAGAGGAAGTATTGGACTATTTCCATCAATGCCAAAGGGGGATACTGTCTTAAATATTGTCACTGATGGCAAAGGAGCACAAAGGAGAAACACCTGAATTATCACTAATGTAAAGCATCAGAGAATAACCAAAAATATGTTGGAAATATTGTCATTGATGGCAAAGGATTTAAGAACAGAGGACGATAGAATGGGAAGAGTACAAAGGCGCAGCAGAATTTTGGTGAACATCAACACGCATTCAAGAAGGATGGGAGAAATGTAAGGATGAATTAATTTTCATGGGCCGCAGCCACAAATTGCAGAGGAGAGTTGATTATGGTGTTGAGAAGAGTCGTATTTACAGTGGAACGAAGTTATTCCCATAAATCTAATTTACGGAGGAGCAGAGTTATTCAAGACAGTCAATTCGGGAATTTAAGCCTTCAACAACCAAGCATGAAGAAAATTTATGAAAGTATGATTAAACAGCGGAAAGACTTTAAATCTTTGAATGTGGCAGGACAAGTGGTCCCTACCACTTGAGCGCAAATCGCAAGAGCACAAGTTTACAGATTCAGAAATTGCCCATCGCAAAATTCCCATTTGCGATGTGCGATCAGCGCAAAATCGCAAAAGCGCATATTATAATCATCGCCCTCCGCCATCGCAAGTTCTGTTGTTTGCGATATGCGATCATCGCGCCATCGCAACATCACACGATCGCAATTTCGCATTTCCGCCATATGGTATTTCCGCCGGTTGTAAGTTGCAATGTGGGCCCGGAATCGAAGATTGGGGTTTCAAATTGGTTTGGGACAATTATTAATACAAAGCGATTGAGATGTATGGTTGTTCCGCTTGCGGAACTCACCACATCAACAAGACACTTGCATATGGAAATGCATTGGATATTGTTTATAAAATCCGAAGGGTTAAACGTTGGGTTAAAGGCTTGGCGCACATAGATAATTTGAATTTCCTCGTTTAAATGAAATAAATTAAAAATAATTTGAAGAGCCCCGGGGATAAACTAAAGGGAATATTGACAAAGGAATACCATTAGCGGTTGAGTAGTCTTAGACTCATGGTATTGAGAAAGGCGAGAACTATATAAAGGGCAAAGATCATTATTCGAAAGTGACAGTGGTGAGAGAGCCTAGTGCGGAAAAAGAGTGAATTCTTCTAAGGAATATCTGCATGGACAGACGACGTGCTTAACTGATAATTTTGAGTCCATGTAGCACCCATCGAAAGAATGAATCTGGGATTCACTAAATAGAATACTCAATGAAGAGCTAACGTATGTCTGTTGAAGAATTTTTATCCAGAAAGTCAAACGGGATGTCAAATGCATACATTTTCTAAAGTCTGGAGTTGCGGCTGTGTGATCCAGTCTGAAAATTGATGAAACGAGGTCCACAGTGGTGCTGAAGGTCGAAGCTTTCAGTCAGGGGGTTGTAGCTCCCTTCCAGGAGAGGCTGGTAAACGAGAGAAGGTTGTAGCCTTCTGCAGGTGGGTGCCTGCGTGCTGGTATGAGTCTGCACCAGCATAAATTGTAAAAGGTTTTCTCTATAATAAAATATTGAAGACTAATATTACGCAGCGGTGGTTTTCTCTCGAATTCGGTTTCCACCTTAAATCCTGGTGTCCATATGTGTTGTTCATGGTTAATGGTTTGTTCTATTGTTTCTGTTCATGCTTAATGCTTATCTGATGCATTTCTCTAAGTAAAAGCATAATAAGATATCAGGACATACACGTTGAATGCAGTACTGTAACATATGGTTGTTTTGAAAGAAAAGGAAAGAAAAATTGTTCAGCCTAAAATACTGATTCACCCCCCCCTCTTAGTATTTTTCCCAACAATTGGTATCAGAGCAGGTTCTTCTGAAAAAGCTTAGCTACTAGAAGGAAGATCAAGCAAGATGAGCAATCAAGATGGAATAGCATCTATCAGGCCTCCACTATTTAATGGAAACAATTTAATTTTCTGGAAAACAAGAATGAGATCCTATCTTCAGTCTCTGGGAGCAGAGGTATGGGCGGTTGTTGAACAAGGATATCAATATCCAGCTGCAGTACCAACGGATCCAACGGAAAGAAAGAATTATGAAACAAATTCAAAGGCGGTCAATGCTTTATTAGGAAGTCTAACTGAATCAGAATTTGTCAAAGTCATGTAGCTGAATACAGCAAAGGCAATATGGGACAAAATCATTCTGAGCTATGAAGGTGATGCAAAGGTAAAAAGTGCTAAACTTCAAACTCTCAGAATCCAATATGAGAATCTTAAAATGCTTAAAGTAGAAAGCATTGAAAATTTGTTTCTACGTCTGGATGATATTGTAAATCGCATGAGAAATCTGGGAGAAACAATTACTGAGTCCACTTTGGTTGAGAAAATTTTAAGATCTCTAACAACGAAATTTGAGTCAAAAGTTTCAGCTCTTGAAGAAAAGCAGGATCTTCAAAATCTTACTGTGGTACAACTTCATGGCATACTAACTGCATATGAAATGAGAAGAGGAGGGCCATATGAAGTCAAAGAAGCAGTCTTTAGAACTTCTACAAAAGGAAAGGAAGTACAAATAACAGAAGGATCAGGATATATCTCAGAAGAAGATGAGATAAACTTCGTAAAGAAACTTCAACTTGGCACAGGACGATTCAGAGGTAAGCTTCCTTTCAAATGTTTTGAATGTGGAAGAGTTGGTCATTATGCTGCTAAGTGTCCTTGAAAAGAAACACATAAAAAGGGGAAGGAAGTAGCAAGAAGGATTAAGAATCATTTTAGCTCTAAAAGGAGTTACTATACTCATGAAGATAGTGATGGGTTATCTGATAGTGAGGAAGAAGGTGAACAAGATCTGAGACTTCTCATGGCATTTGAAAAAGAATCTCGAGAAGAAGAGGATACTTTTGTGGATTCTCTAGAAGACAATGATTTTCTTAATGAAAACAATAAACTCAAAATTTGCTTAGAAGAGAGCAAAATAATCATAGAAACTCTGAAAAATCAGCTTGAAGATAAAGAGAAACACAATGAGAAATTAGAATGTGAAGTAGTAGATCTAAGAAAAGAACTTGGGAAAGTAAAGACTCTGAATCTTAGATTTGCTAAAGGGTCTGAAACCTTAGATGAGATTATCAAGGTACAATGTTATCCTCTTATAAAGACAGGTCTTGGATATATTGGAGAGTCTTCTCAGGCATCAGCACCAAATTATCTAAAAGCAGTTACAGCTAGTTTACAACATGCTACCACTCAGCAAGGGAATAAATAATATTTACAGGTAAAGAATGATCATTTCAAATCAAGAAACACTAACAGAAATGTCTTTCAAAGAAACACTAATCAACAGATGAATTCATCTAGAAGATCTTATGATCGCAAAAATTTCTTCTTCAATGGACAATGTTTCTCATGTCACAATTTTGGTCATAAAGCTATTCAATGTGTAGCATATAAAACTATTATGAAAAGAGAAGCAAGAAAGAAAAGGACTGATATTGAAGCAAAGAAGAATACTTATAACAACTTTTATCCTCTTCAAAATGAAGTTGAATGCACTTATTGCAATAATTTTGGCCATGAAGAATCTGAATGCAGGAGCAAAGTTCAGCCAAACGAACATGTTCCTTCAAGATCCAAAGTATGGAAAAAGAAGGAGTTACAGGTTGAAAATTGTGGCATAGCGTTATTTGCAGAAGATGAAGAGAACCAATGGTACATTGATAGTGGATGCTCAAGACACATGACAGGTGATAAAGACAAAATTCTTGCATATAGTGCTCTAGAAAAGGAGAAGAATGTTATATTTGGAAATGATATTCCTGCGGTAATTAAAGGTAAAGGGTATGTCTTCCTAAAGGACAAGGTGAAAGCTAATGAAGTCATGTATGTGGATGGATTAAAGCATAACTTGTTAAGTGTAAGTCAAATGTGTGATCAAGGAACTGAAGTTGTCTTTAGTTCAAAAGAATGTGTGGTACGTGATCTTGATAAAAGGAAAAAGAACTCCAAACAACCTGTATATATTGAAGAACCCCAAAGAACAATGTTATTTGAGTAAATCTTCATAAAACTGGCTATGGCATAGAAGGTTGGGGCATCTGAGCTTCTCTCAAATCAACAAATCAAGTAGACTTAAAGCTGTTCGTGATCTTCCCAATATTACTCTACCTGAAAATATCATATGCAAATCTTGCCAATTCGGTAAGAAAACCAGGGTACAATTTAATGCCAAGGAAGGATCATCAAGTAAGCCTCTTGAACTTATTCATACTGATATATGTGGACCTATGAGGAAAAAGTCACCCCGTGGTGAAGAATACTATATCTTATTCATTGATGATTTCTCTAGAATGTGTTGGATTGGGTTGCTTAAACACAAAGATGAAGCATTTGAGAAATTTCAGATTTTCAAAGCACTAGTGGAGAATGAATTAGAATTAAAAATCAAGTGTCTTAGATCTGATTGAGGAGGAGAATATACATCCAAAGAATTTCTTGAATTCTGTGAACAACACGGCATAAAAAGACAGTTCTCTGTAGCCGGCACTCCACAACAGAATGGTGTTGCAGAGAGAATGAACAGAACAATTTAACAAATGGCTAGAGCTATGCTTGATGATTCTGGAACACCTGACACATTTTGAGGAGAAGCAACACATACCGCAGCAAACATTCTCAACAAAGCACATGTTCATGTAAATAGTGATAAAACTCCATATGAACTCTGGTATGGTAATCCTCCCACTATAAAGCATTTTAGAATTTTTGGGAGAAAATGATATATCAAAAATAATGATGAAAAACTTGGAAAGTTTGAACCCAGAGCTGATGAGGGAATATTTCTTGGTTACTCGTCTAGGAGTAAGGCATATAAATGTTACAATAAAAGACTTCGAAAGATTGTTGAATGTATTGATGTTGTTGTTGATGAGTCTACTGCAGCCCCAAAAGAAGAAAAGAAAACAACAGATGAAGATGATGAAGACACATATCCTCCTACATCAAACAGTAATGATACAAACAGTACACCCAGTGAAGAACTTGAAGAAGAGCTGTCTGAAAAGGCTCCATCTAGATATGTTCAAAAGAATCATCCAAAATCTCAAATTTTGGGAGAAAAGGAATTAGGAGTACAAACAAGAAGGACTCTTGTGGAATCTTCTAGCAACCTGGCATTTCTGTCCACGGTTGAGCCTCACAATGTCAGTCAAGCAAGCAAAGATGAATGTTGGATTCAAGCCATGAATGAAGAGCTTGATCAAATTGAAAAGAATCACACTTGGGAGTTAGTACCAAGGCCTCATGACAAAAATGTCATTGGAACTAAATGGATATTCAAAAACAAGTTAAATGAGAATGGGGATATTATAAGAAATAAAGCTAGACTTGTGTGCAAAGGGTATGCTCAACAAGAAGGTATAGACTTTGAAGAAACCTTTTCTTCTGTAGCCAGACTTGAAGCCATAAGAATGTTTCTTGCGTTTTCAAGCTTCCAACAAATCAAAGTTTATCAAATGGATGTTAAATCTGCTTTTCTCAATGGTGATTTAGAAGAAGAAGTTTATATAGAACAACCAGAAGGATTCATTTTGGGAAATGATGAAAGACTTGTGTGTAAACTTAAAAAGGCTCTATATGGTCTCAAACAAGCTCCAAGGGCATGGTATTATCGTCTTGACAAATATCTTCATGAACAAGGATTTTCAAAAGGGTCTGCTGATAGCAACTTGTACACAAAAACTGAAAATGACAAACTATTGATTGTGGTTGTATATGTCGATGATATCATTTTTGGAAGTAATAGAGAGTCTATGAGTCAGAAATTTACTTTTGATATGCAGCAAGAATTTGAAATGCCTTTGCTCGGGGAACTAACATTTTTTCTTGGCCTGCAAGTGCAACAAGCAATAGATGGTATATTCTTATCACAAGCAAAGTATCTAAAGAAAATTCTGAAGAAGTATGGCATGGAAGATTGCAAACCTGTAAGTACTCCAATGATAACCGGATGCAATCTCAGTTCTAATGATGATTCCCCCACCGTAAATCAACCAGAATATAGATCTATGATAGGAAGTCTACTTTATCTCACTGGGACAAGACCAGACATCATGCATGCAGTTGGGATTGTTGGACGATTTCAAGCCAATCCAAAAGAATCTCACCTTCAGGTTGTGAAAAGAATATTCAAATATCTACAGGGAACTCAAAACTTTGGACTATGGTATCCAAAGAATGCTGATCTCACTCTTCATGCATACACTGATGCAGATTGGGCTGGAAGTGTTGATGATCGAAAAAGCACTAGTGGTGGTGTATTCTTTATGGGGCCCCGGTTAGTATCTTGGCTTAGTAAGAAGAAAAGCTATATTGCCTTATCTACAGCAGAAGCAGAATATGTGGCTGCCGCATCATGTTGCACTCAACTTCTTTAGATGATGCAAACCCTACAAAACTTTCAAATCAAATGCACATCTCCTATATCCATTATGTGTGATAACACAAGTGCCATCAGTATCTCAAAGAATCCTGTTATGCATTCCAAGACCAAGCATATTTCCATCAAATATCACTTCTTACGTGAACAAGTGCTTGAACAAAAGGTGAAGTTGGAGTATGTTCCCTCCAAAGAACAAGTTGCTGATATATTTACCAAACCTTTACCCAGGGAAGCATTCGAATATCTCAAAGAAAAGCTGGGAGTAGTCTCTGCTATGCAGAACATCAGATCTGCTTAAAATTCAGAAGATTCAATAGGGTACGCTCCTGTTGAAGATGTTCAGAATGCATAGGTTAAGGGGGAGCAGTTGTCACATGGAAAGGATGCAATCTGTTAATACTATGTTCAATAATGCAGCATGATCTCAGGGGGAGCATGGTAGTACAAAAGATCTTGATTAACCCTTTTCCATTGATGTCAAAGGGGGAGGACACGCAAAGAAGGGCTTCTCCAAGACGAATAGAGGAAGAGTATTACAAAGAAAGGAAGAGTATTGCCATCAATGCCAAAGGGGGACATTGTTGGAAATATTGTCATTGATGGCAAAGGATTTAAGAATAGAGGACGACAGAATGGGAAGAGTACAAAGGCGCAGCAGAATTTTGGTGAACATCAACACGCATTCAAGAAGGATGGGAGAAATGTAAGTATGAATTAATTGTCATGGGCCGCAGCCACAAATTGCAGAGGAAAGTTGATTATGGTGTTTGTGCAGAGCCATCTTTACAGTGGAACGAAGTTATTCTATTCAAGACAGTCAATTCGGGAATTTAAGCCTTCAACAACCAAGTATGAAGGAAATTTATGAAAGTATGTTTAAATAGCGGAAAGAATTTAAATCTTTGAATGTGGCAGGAAAAGTGGTCCCTACCATTTGAGCGCAAATCGCAAGAGCGCAAGTTTACAGATTCAGAAATTTCCCATCGCAAAATTCCCATTTGCGATGTGCGATCAACGCAAAAGTGCAAAAGCACATATTATAATCATTGCCCTCTGCCATCGCAAGTTCTGTTGTTTGCGATATGCGATGATCGTGCCATCACGCAATCGCAACATCACATGATCGCAATTTCGCATTTCCGCCATATGGTATTTCCGCCGGTTATAAGTTGCAATGTGGGCCCGTAATCGAAGATTGGGGTTTCAAATTGGTTTGGCACAATTATTAATACAAAGCGATTGAGATGTATGGCTGTTCCGCTTGCGGAACTCACCACATCAACAAGACACTTGCATATGGAAATGCATTGGATATTTTTTTATAAAATCTGAAGGGTTAAACGTTGGGTCAAAGGCTTGGCGCACATAGATAATTTGAATTTCCTCGTTTAAATAAAATAAATTAAAAAGAATTTGAAGAGCCCCAGGGATAAACTAAAGGGAATATTGATAAAGGAATACCATTAGCGGTTGAGTGGTCTTAGACTCATGGTATTGAGTAAGGCAAGAACTATATAAAGGGAAAATATCATTATTCGAATGGGAGTGATGGGGAGAGAGTCCGCAGTGGAAGAAGAGCGAATTCTTCTAAGGAATAACTGCATGGACAGACGACGTGCTTAACTAATAATTCTGAGTCCATGTTGCACCCATCGAAAGAATGAATCTGGGATTCATTCAATAGAAGAATAAATGAAGAGCTAACGCATGTCTGTTGAAGAATTTTTTATCCAGGAAGTCAACAGGGATGTCGAATGCATACATTTTCTAAAGTCTGGGGTTGCGGCTGTGTGATCCAGTCTGAAAATTGATGAAACGAGGTCCACAGTGGTGCTGAAGGTCGAAGCTTTCAGTCAGGGGGTTGTAGCTCCCTTCCAGGAGAGGCTGGTAAATGAGAGAAGGTTGTAGCCTTCTGCAGGTGGGTGCCTGCGTGCTGGTATGATTCTGCACCAGCATATATTGTAAAAGGTTTTCTCTATAATAAAATATTGAAGACTAAGATTACAGCAGCGGTGGTTTTCTCCCGATTTGGGTTTCCACCTTAAATCCTGGTGTCCATATGTGTTGTTCATGGTTAATGGTTTGTTCTATTGTTTCTGTTCATGCTTAATGCTTATCTGATGCATTTCTCTAAGTAAAAGCATAATAAGATTTCTGGACATACACGTTGAATGCAGTACTGTAACATATGGTTGTTTTAAAGAAAAGGAAAGAAAAATTGTTCAGCCTTAAATACTGATTCACCCCCCCCCTCTCAGTATTTTTCCCAACAAAATAAGGAAAAGGAGCAAAGAAGAACTAGCAAAGAGGCGAGGAGAAGTGAATGAAACTAAGCAGCAAAGGCAGAGAAGCAGAAAAAGTAGAGAGGAAGTGAATGTAAAGAGGAAGTTAATGTAGGAGATGTAGCGAATGAAGCTGAGAAGGCACCAAAGGCAGCAAGGCAACAAAGGTAGCGGATGAAGTAGAGAGGCAACGAATTACCTCTGTGCACATCAAAAGGCAATCATATTTGCAAGACACAATGAGTATCATAGATCTTACACATAGCAGAAGCAGGAAGAGGCGAGAGAAAAGAGGAAGAGGCCAATTAAAAAAAGATGATTAATCCAAGAGAGAGAGGCGAGAGCCGAGAGACAGAGAGGGATTTAATCAGTATGAAAAGGTGTATATCAAGTGTGACAACTCAGGATGAGATTCAATAATAAATATGAGCTCAGGAACAAGCTCAAGAGGAATAGCGTGGAGAAATCCGAGTTACCGATTGCGACAGTATAAAGAACAAAAAATCGACTAAGGAAGAGAATTATTTGAATAATTCCAAGGGAGGTGAACAGAAAGTCAGGATTAGATCACAAAAGTAAAGGTGAGAGATAAATGACGCATATTGAATCGCTTCAGGAGAAAATTCTCAAATCGCAACATTTAAGAGTTTAGCGTTAAGGCATCGCATGGTAACGTAAATTATTTTCGATGCGAAGTGAAGAAGGGACACATGTTGGCATGACACAATATTGCATATCACATGAAATATAGGTAACCAATAATTTAAGTGGTTATAAGTTGCGAACTGCGAAGTATACGCAATGCCGTAATGATGACGTGGTAGTGACGTAAAGATGACATGGCAGTGACGTAAAGATGGTGTGGCAGTGACATAAAGATGATGTAGCAGTGACGTAAATATGACATGGAAATGACACGGCAATGATGTGGCGATGATGTGGTAGTGATGTGGCTAGCAAATGTGGCAGACGATGTGGCCCCTGTTAGTATGAATCTTAATCTCGTGTACGAAAAAAGACCACTTTAGGTGTGCATAAAAAACAACCATAACAGAAAATATGGCTTCAAATACCTTTATATCCATAGTTAGGTGACAAAGATAAATGCTACAAAAATATAGATCTATGCATTGAAAGACATTAAGCAGTAAATAAAAACAAGAGTTTCTCCATGCATCCAATAGACAAGACAAGAATATGTTGAATAATTTTTGTATTAAGGGCACCTGGGAGGAAAACATAGAAGGATGTTACCAGTTCTCCTTAATGGGATGGGTTCTTGTAATTCCTCAATAGTTCAGATCTAAAATTCCTCTCTCTTAATGGTGTAGAAAACCTAGACAAAAAATGGAACTCAAAGGGAGCTCACAAGCAAAAAGATAGAAAAACATGACAATGATGGTGGATCAAAGTGAGACCAAAAGTATATATCCAGAGTGATATTTAGGCAACAAAAGGTAGTGAGTGAATGGAAAAACCCTTATATTTATAACAAGATATTGAGTTAGTCTAGATATTGGTGCATAATTAAAATATTATTAACCAAATCAAGATCAAACTTTTATGGAATATTTTATTATATTTATTGGAGGGAAAAAGAATTTGACTTGGGTCAAACCCATTTATTTGTCAATAATAAATAAATAAATGATTTATTTATTATTTTAAGGATGTGGTTGAGTAATAATCAAATAAAAAATGATTTATTTAATTAGTTAAGAATGATTTAGTCAAATTTAACAAGGAATATTATTTAAATAAGGTTTAAATAATTATTCCTAGAAAATAATAAGATAAATAATAATTTATATCTAATTAATTTTCCTATTTTGGGTTAAATATGACCAGGAATATTAATTAAACTGTTGTTTAACTAATTATTCCCTGAGGAAAATCAAACAAATGTATATTTATTTAATATTTCCTCATGGGGTTTCCTGTTTAGACCATAAACAACTTAATAAAGGTGGTTTACTAAGTTATTTTTCATAGTGAAAGCAATTTTACTTAGGTTAAAATTGGTCTTACATGGTGTACTGAGGTCCATCTAATAGTAACATGTTAGATGACTGAAAATTCATGTAATAGATTTCCCCCTAGCATGCGAGCGTTAGGAGCTAATCGTATGGCCGAAGTACATCGTAAGAAATCAATCACTAGACACTGAAGGGGAAGTCAAAGAGAGAGAAATATAAGGTAGACTGAAGCGCTAAAGGACTAGACCCTGAGGAGGTGAGACTTATAGGTGCGACAAGTATCTTTTATGAGTGAGTACCTATACTATAGGCAGCGGGGATGGCATGCCTATGCTTGCCGAGACAAAGTACAAAGAATAATGCGTCCAGTAAACAAGGGACTAAAAAATATAGTACATGCTCACATAAACATGAGCTAGGTAAAAACATGATAATGAATCCCACATACATACTATGCCTGGGATAACAGCCAGGAATTATATAATAATACGTGAGTACATGAGATACAAATACAACTTGAATTCCCCTGTAAATAGGAAAGGGCTCTAAAAATTTTCCTGATACATGCAAACAAAAAGGCACTGCAAGTGGCTGAGGCCGAAATCATCAAGTATATGGAGCTGAATCAGAGACTGTAATGAAGAGGTCATCCGGGCATGCGGGGGGCTACCTATAGTGCCACCCCCTCATGATGGATGAAAACATCTCACACACACCCGAAAATCAATGGTATCAGCTGCTGCATCACTGAACCATCAAGTATATAGATCTTGATCATGCTGAAAGGAGCTAGAGTTGAGAAACAATCAAGTAAAAGGGAAATAGGGAGTCCCTTTGCCTGATCCGAGGCACCAAACAAGAGTGGAAGTTGGAACCAAGGTACACCGCCCTCTAGACCTATATTTTGGAATGAATTATTTGATGTCGAAAGAAGGAGGTCCACCATAGGTGAGGCAATAAGAGATCCTCAACTAAGGCATGAGAGAAAATAGTAGAGCAATTGATAGACTGACACCAGGGATGATGATGAAATGGGGGGTATTGAGTAGCAGATGGACGACTTCCCTTGTTAGAGCATAAAGGGCATGGATGACCTGGCAACGACTGACACAATATCATGAGGGATAGGGGAAAGTAGGACTGAAGGCCATAATGTGTGACACGAGAGAGGAACCAAGCAATGAAGGATGGAGGACTATAGCAGGATACAAAGGGACTCGGGATAGACTCCATGAATGCGATGATGACTCAACTCAGATGCTCTAAACAAGGGCGAATCGATGATGTTGCCACACAGAAAAGGTCCAATGGGGACCATAAAAACATGAGTACATGATTGTTACTCACGACGAAAATTGACACGAGCATGGACAAGTATTAAGGCAAAGTGGTGCCCCAAGTACAAGTGTTGCAGGTGAATAAATTTGATTTTGAGGAGTGCTGAAGTGACCCTTCTTGGATGAAATGTGTCCTGGTGAAGTATCAAATCACAAAAAACTAATAGATACCCATTTGAGGGCTCAGTGAGAGCTTTCCAATGGTATAGACAGTTTATCAAACTGAGCTATGGTTTGGCCGCATCAGGATAAAGAAAAATTAGGGGTTTCTCTTTTAATAAGGCATTTTCCCTCCAAATTCACTCATTTGCATGTGGAGCTGTGGTGAATGTAGAGAGGAGAGAGGGCCCTAAATCTTGTGGCAATCGTAGCTGACAAACCGACCGTTGGAATTGAGATCTGTCAGTTACGGGTAAGAGGCCTAACCCTACTCTTTCATTTTAGTGGATTGAAAGTTTAGTTTAGGTCCCCAGAGCTCAATAAAAAACCCCCGCTCCTCTTTACAGTTGAGTCTCACTTTTTGTGGAAAAAACTACAACGTGGGCAGTAGGTTTTGGGTAGAAAACTGCGACATGTCCCAGGATTGGGCCTGAAAAGTGTGACCTGACTGAGAGGGGTTTTTTTGTGCTATTTTTTAGCTGAGAACTCAGTTTTTATGTTTGGATACAATATTTCCTATCTGTAAACTGAAAAATTTAATGCTTTTGTGCAGATATGGCAGAATTATGGATCAACTTGAGAGAGAGAGACCTGGGCACATTACGGTCTGAGATGGAGGAGGATCAGGGTGTCCACAGTGCATTACCCAAGTTTGGGGTTCTGAAGTTTATGGAGAACCCTTTGATGAGATCTGGAGAGCCATTATTGGCTCGGATTGTCAGCTATTGGGACTCGGACCATAAGGTATTTATACTGGAGGGGCACCGGATCGAGCTGACGGTCTAGGATATATATTTCCTGACTAGTCTCCCACCACTTGGGATGGTTGGGAATACTCAGCTAGAGTTATCGTTAGGGCAGAACATCATGGAGTTTGTAGAGCGCCATTTTTGGGTAGGTCTCCATGTCGAAGGGACATGGATACCCATCGAGGATCTAGAGTGGTTAGAGAACCGTGCAGTGGCTGCAGCAGTGCTACATATCCTGGGCAACCAAGCACTCCACCACATCACTGGAGGGAAGATGATGGTTGTGGAGAGTGTGTTGAGTGGGACCTACTATGGGTGGGCCCGAATGATGTTGTCATATTTGAAACGACAGTTGTCACTATGCAAATGATAAGTGAAACATGACTGTGCATATGGTATGATGTTGTGCTCGCTCTTCTTTGAGAAGATGCCGACACTTCGACCTCTTATAAAACTCCAGGATGGGGGCCTAAGAGAGTCCAAGATGCACCGGTGGGGGTGACTACTGTGTAGAGGAGGAGGTGGGGTGGTTGGACGACTGTTTCGACTCGAGTTCTTTGCTCATTGGGATCAGATGCCATTGTACATAGACGACTATCCCTATAATGGGATGAGTTAGCATGGGGAACCATATTTGCCACTACCATCTGGTCAAGTATGGGGGCCCGATGGTAAGTGACAAATTTTTAATATTTTATGTTCATTGTAAAGTTTTAGAATATTGTATATAGTACTGATTCATCCACTTTTTCTATGCAGATACAACACCGGTAAAACCGGCCGGGTATATGGGACAGGCTGCAGTATCAGGAACTGCCGAACCTAGTGGATCGAGAGTGCCGCAAAATGAGGATGCAACATTCCTCCTAGAGGACATATGTTGTATATGTGAGAGGCCTCTGACCAGTGTTTCAGAGTGCGACTAGAAATATTTAGATGAATAGTACATAGAGCCATGTATTGGTCTACCCTCGGAATGGCGAGGGGTCATGCGGTGCATGTCGATGGCCAAAAAGGTGATGCACAATCTATGAGCTGCAAGAGTAGAGCCATTGGCTCAGGATCCCCCAGATAGTAATTAGTGTGTAGGGGCAGGTGGTGCCCCCAGTTTTGAGTTTTTGTAACATGCTATGGGAATGTCATATGTATCAGAGTTGATGGACTCTAAAACATTTTATACGACACATATTATGGATCTGCATTGTTTTGATGGTTTTATGTTATTGTCTTCTATTAAATGCATGTGCTAATAGACAATCTAGAATATTGTTGGAAATTTTATCTACATAGTGATTTTATGCTCTAGGTACATGACTGAATGTAATGATTTCAAATTCACGCATAAAAAACCTCACTCGTAAATATCTTCTAAAAAGGATAGGATTATGCACACGAAAAAAACCATGCAATTGCATGACAAGAAGCAGTGAATCTAAACGAACATGAAGGTGGAGGATGCAATGAGAGAGGGCATCGGCTAATAAACCTCATACTCCATCATATTCGTCCTGATTCTTGGTGATATTACCAATGCATACACCATTCGAGAGAACAAGCGAATACAAGGGGGTAAAGATGGTCCAACCTACAGAGGCTAGATTCCAGGAGTAGCGACTTGCAACATCGGCATAACCGATATAAGGTGTGGATGGGAGGTCCTTCTGAATGGTGTCACAAGAAAATAAATGGGATGATGATGAAAAATGATGACAACTTGAGTGCAAAGTAGAAATCGAACGCACACCATAGCCTTGTCAGTACGACCCAATATAATTTTGTAATCTAAGGGGGAATCTATGACTTCTACGTCAACGCAAACAGTCTTGCCCGCAAGAGTAATAGGAAAATTGTGGAGTAGGCCAATGGGCTGGGAGGTGTGGCCATCCCATGCTCGGACAGTGATTGTGGAAGGAGCCAACTCAGGTGATCCGAGTTGTTTCCAAATCAAAGCAGACATCACATAGGTGGATGCCCCCTCATCAATGATACACCAGGAAAATTTGGCGTTCGAGATCTTGACTGGGATATGGAAAGCGACGGTAGTAGGGAGAGGAGGATGTTTTGAGCAGTCAACATCGAAGATGATAAATCCATCATCTGAAGGATGTATAGTTCCCATGGTAGATAATAGAGCTTTCCGTTGTGAAGGGCACGACTCGGGGAGTTCGAGCATTGAGATGGGAATAGGAGATTGTGCCAAATCATCTACTATGCTATACGAATGGGAAGCTTTTCCAGAAGCAGTGTTTCGATGTAATGGTCCCTTATGGATCTTTGTATGAACTTCTACCTTAGGCTGAGGGATCTGCAAAGGACCTTTAGGTGTCAAAAGAGGCTCTGTAGAACCTGATGAAGGGGGCTCAGGGACAGATGTAGCGGGAGGCTTGTTGTACTAATGGGACTGAGTCTAAAGGTTGAGCTCTACAGTTATAGGTTGGTCTGAATTCATCATGAGAATCTAGTAGTCGGGGGTACCAGATGGAAGAGTTTGAGTGGCCACCTGAACTTTAGGTGGTTTGGTAGCCACAAATCCTTGCTGAGGGAAAGGATTAGTAAACACAGCCGGTTGACTAGGGGCATCACTAGGAGGGACAGAAGGGGAGGCTTGTTTTCCTCGCAATGTTTCTTGAGACTCCCACGTGTGCTTCATCTATGGTAAAAGAGGACAATCATGTGTGTAATGACCATAAATACCACAACAAGAATAAGGCTTGTTCATGTGAACATGCCTGTCCTACTTGCGCTAAGTGCCCTGTTGTTGGTTAGCAGTGTTAGGAGCATTATTTTAAGGATTAGGCCCAGGATTACCAGAGACAGATTGATTTTGAGTGTCTTTCCTCTTATGTTTGGAAGGAGGAGGATTAGTCGTTCCCTGCTATGCATACACCTGCCCTTGAGGGGGCGATGGCTGCTGTTGTGGGGGTTGAGAAGCCAAGGGAGGCAGAGGTGATAATGCTGGAGGAGATGGAGCACAAGGCTTCGGATACAGATAATAAGGAGGTTGGCTAACATTGTGGTAAACAGGAGGTTGGGAAAAAGGAGGAGGCATGCCGTATCCTGGATACATGCTACCGGGAGGGGGATAAGTGCAGGAGTTGCTGCCCCCCCCCTAAAGAAAACCATATTCCATGGGAATATGAGTGTATAGATGAGAGAGAGCTCCAACGATACTGTCGGTGACATGAGATGCCCCTGGTGCATTGGCACCACTGGGTCTAGGAAGATCGGGTAGAACGGTATAAACATAACCCAACTGAGCGTAGATCAGGTCATATTTTAACGCAATTTGGAGAGAGGCTTCTTCGGTTTGAGGCAAATGTGATGTGACATATTTACCGATATCAGGTAAGAGAGATCTAACAAACCAGTCCATATAGACACGGTCTTCGAAGGTAGGGGCTCAACATAGGCTCTTTCTTCTCTGCCATTCCTGGACATGATCAGATAGGTGGGTCGCAGACGATTGATGGAAATAAGTCAAAAGTTTGGTACCAATTTCATAATGAAGGGGAATATGGAAATAATACATAAAATCTCGAGCAAGAGTCGCAAAGGTGGTATGAGAGGATGAGGCCTAATCAAAATACCACTTAGAAGCTTCACCTGTAAGCATACATTGGAAAAACCGAAGACAGATAGAGTCATCGGTAATGGAGTTAGACGAACACCACATGTGGAAAGATCAAACATGATTTGTAGGATCTTATCCAGCAAGGGCTTCAAACTTCGAGATGTCCGAAGGGAGCTGGGTCAGCATAGCGGGCCAACTAGCATCATGGTGTATAGGGTCATTGATTAACTAGTTAAAATCGGGAAGAATGAGGCCTGCCATATATGGGAGCAAGGGAGCAGCTGGGGTAATTTATGTTGCGGTCCCACTAGTAGTATTCCTGACATTAGGGTTGGGGCTGCCACTAACATTAGGTCCTGAACCAGACATGGTGAAGGTGACAGGGGGTGAACCGGGGGTGGAAGCAAAAGGGGAACCCAATGAACCAGAAGAGGAGTCGGAATATAGACTCGGTGGAGGACTAATTGGAATCCTACGCGGAGGAGTATTTATTCCTACCGAAAACTGAGGATGAAGGCCAATAAGTCTTTGGCATAAATGCCTTGGTGGTGCAATGGTGACTGCACAAACACAGCACAAAGGGAAGAGAGACCAACAAGGGAGGAGAGGTGTAAGATCAACTGATTACAATGTCAAAACAAGGGCATCGAGGTGCAGGATCAATTGATTTCAATGTTAAAGTATTTTCTCGGCGGTATTAACCAAGCTCTTCTTCACTTAGGGTGTGTGTGTGAAGTGTGTAAATTTTAATTTTTAAACCTAGGCGTTTGTATAGAAAAATAAAAAATGTGTTGTATAACTGTAAATAATCCTGCAGATAACAATATATGAAACTAAAATAACAGAAAATAAACAGCAAATAATGAAATAATATAAACCCAAGGAGGCGGTCCACTCAACAAGTAGTCTGTAGGTGGGTAAAAATATATTCAAAACACACCAAAATATCCAATAGATCTAAGGTCTAGAGGGACAAGGATCTAAAGGTCAGATTTGCTAGAAATAGGTGCAGAAAAACAACAAAAAATCAGAGGAAAAATTGTTGTAAATGAGGTGGCGAAAGGCTATCTCCTCGAGGGAAGCAGAGGGGAGCATAGAGGAAAACCCAAACAAAACTATAAGGAGGTTATTTGGATGGATAAATAACCAATCTGAAGTGGGTCTAAAGGTAAGGTATCAGATCTGAAAAATGGCTGAACACTCTGAAAATTTCAGACAACCTGCAACAACTAAAAATATTCCACAAAGTGTGGAGGGTACTGAAGCCCTAGGGGGATAGGTTCCCACTTTTTGGATCTAAACATAACAATTACATGTCCAAAATAGGCAGAGACGGAGGTGAGACAACCCTAAACAGAGGCCCAGACAAACCTAGAAATATTTTTGAAAAATTCCCGCAAAAACGTGAGGTCGCAGTTTCTGACCTATTTCTTGATGAGGTCACAGGTTTTGGTCAATTTTCCGCGTCCTGAAGCTCCAAGTTGTAGTTTTGGGGCCAAAAGGTGAGACCTACACTTCCAACACTCTCGGGACCAGGTTTCAACATAATATATTGTCTTAGCTGTGGCTGATGTCTATCACCTGTGCAATAGGTCCGAAAACACACAAAAGTTAGAATTTTTAATGTTTTAGAGTTTTATAGGTTAAAAACAACATCAAGAAAATAAAAACAAGAATCTGAAGAGAAAACATACGGTTTGAAGTAGTTGGATATGCATGGATTTGAAAAATGACAGCGGTCGTAATCGTAAACCTATGTAGAGTCGCCAGTTGTTAGTATGAATCTTAAACACAAGTGTACGAAAAAATACCACTTTAGCTGTGCATAAAAAACAACCCTAATAACAAATATGGTTTCCAATACCTTAGATTTGCAATTACGTGACCAAGATAAATGATGCAAAAATCTAAATCTATGCATTAAAAGACATTAAGCAGTGAATAAAAACAAGAGTTGCTCCATGCATCCAATAGACAAGACAAGAATATGTTGAAAACATAGAAGGATGTTACCAATTCTCCTCAATGGGATGGGTTCTTGTAAGTCCTCAGCACTTCAAATCTAAAATTTCTCTCTCTTGATGGTGTAGAAAACCCAGACAAAAATGGAACTCAAAGGGAGCTCACAAGAAAAAAGATAGAAAAATATGACAATGATGGTGGATCAAAGTCAAACCAAAAGTATAGATCCAGAGTGATCTTTAGGAAACAAAAGGTAGTGAGTGCATGGAAAATCCCTTCTATTTATAACAAGATATTGAGTTAGTCTAGATATTGGTGCATAGTTAAAATATTATCAACCAAATCAAGATCCAACTTTTATGGAATATTTTATTATATTTGTTGGAGGGAAAAATAATTTGACTTGGGTCAAACCCCTCTATTCGTAAATAATAAATAAATAAATGATTTATTTATTATTTTAAGGATTTGGTTGAGTAATAATCAAATAAATAATGCTTTATTTAATTATTTAAGAGTGATTTAGTCAAATTTAACGAGGAATATTATTTAAATAAGGTTTAAATAATTATTCCTAGAAAATAATAAGATAAATAATGATTTATCTAATTAATGTTCCTGTTTTGGGTTAAATATGACCAGGAATATTAATTAAACTACTATTTAACTAATTATTCCTTGAGGAAAATCAAACAAATGTAGATTTATTTAATATTTCTTCATGGGGTTTCCTGTTTAGACCATAAACAACTTAATAAAGGTGGTTTACTAAGTTATTTTTCATAGTGAAAACAATTTTACTTAGGGTAAAATTGGTCTTACATGGTGTACTTAGGTCCATATAATAGTAACATGTTAGATGACCAAAAAATGGTGTAACAACCCCGACCCCAGAGATCACAGGAATTTATGATGATGTGGCAAGGTGACGTGGTGGTGACATGGCAGGGTGACGTGGCACGATGATGTGGACCTCGCCCGCATACCAACCATTGCAGCACTTAAGACATAGAAGTAAGGCGACTGCAAGTTAAGCTAAATTTTTGCAATTAGAAATGGAGGGAAACGTGTCAACCTTGCGTGACATCACATCTCGCAAGAAATAGGGATTAAATTCAAGACATCGCAAGGTATTTTGTTTTGGTTGCGATGCGGTAAGGATCAAATGACGTGATGTGGCAAAGGAAGAACCATGTGTCAACACCGTGCGTGAGCCCATATCATAGATCACATGGTTTATGGTTTATCGCTATTAATAGAGTGGGAAACCTGTGGGCAAGTAGTTACGATGAGATGTGATTGGCTCAAGGTATAGTGGGATCCTCCGGTAGGAAAATCCCACGTATTTGCGTTGTTTTGGGGTTTATGCACTAGTTTGGGCTCATATATGGTCTATGTATACTATGTGTGCATTGTTTGATTGATCAAAGTATTTATGTTAATACATGTGTTTGATTTCTAAGAGTATGTTATGTTAATATGTGCCGTTTGATCGCAAATCGTATGTATGTTGATAAAACTCAGATTTTTAATACTCCGTTGTGTTAAAAGGGAGTTTGATGTGGGTCATACCCCACAGGTCACAAAGAAATTTTCTAAATGGAAATCAAAGAACCAAGAGTTCGGGAAGAACAATGTTGCGGCAGTAAAGCAAAAAAAAAAAGGCTGAATGCGGAAGAAGAGTCAGGCTAAAAGGGGCAGTTATGCAGCAAAGTTGGAATATAACGATAAAAAAATAATAGACAAAAAGACAACAAGTAGAAGAGCAAAAATGCAAAAAAAAGCTAATAAACTGAAAGGGCTGAGTAAAATAATTGATTGTAACTGTAAATGTATTATTTATTTTATATTTTTTGTGATGCAAAGGCAAGTCTCTGTAGGCAAAGTAAAACTCTAATTTAATATTGAAATGAGAATTTAGTGTTGTAACATCCTGAATATGTTGAGTGAGGAAATGAGAGGGTGGAAGACAAAGAGTCATACCTCTTCATCTCATATTCCCATATGGAATGGAAACAACTATGAAGTGATCTCTATAAATGATGTTATTTTGACATGCATAGAGAGGTTAGAGAGTGGAAGAATAAGGCAGAGAAGATAGAGAAGTTGTGAAGATACATAGACGATATAAAGAAGATTTGAAGGCTGGAACGACAACAGTGAAGACGAAGGAAAACAGAGCTGATATCCAGGTAAATCAGCATATGATTTTATTTTAGAGTTCGGAAGTTCATGCTTCCATATCAAGTTGTAGCTTGATATATGTCCAGATGTAGCTGGTTGAGGTAGAAGCCTCATCTGGGTTGTAGCCTGCAGAAAATAGATAGGAATTGGAGCTTCCTTATAAGTTGTAGCTTGCAGAAGTTGAGGTAGTAGCCTCCTATAGGTTGGAGCCTACAAAAAATCAGTTCTGAGAGGAAGTTGGAGCTTGGCTTTGCATCACAACAATAATAACATGTGGTTTTCTCCCTTATGGGTTTCCACTTATATTTGTTGCCTATTAGCATGATGATTATGTGCTAATATTCTATATTTAATCCACTTAACACCTGTTGCTAACTTATTAATATTGTTATTCCATTGTACATTAAGTTGATCATGAAATGAAGGAATAAATAAGTCTAAAAGAAAGTTTTAAAATACCATGAATGCATTAAATTGATTCACCCCCCCTCTCAGTTTAACTAAGGGTTCAAAAAATATTGCTTTATGTTTCTCTAACCAGTCTATTCCTACTAACACATCATATGAGCCTAGAGGAAAAATATTGAAATTTAGTTTAGTTTCATACCCATTTAAATTTACAACAAACTTTAGCAATTTATGGGTCACTTTTCTTTTTTTTCCAATAACTAACTGAACTAACCATGTTTGATGAAATTTTTATGATTTTAATTTGGAAATTTTCACCATATGAGGACTTATATAGCTTAAATTTTCTCCTGGATCTATCAAAAGAGAAATAGGTTGTTCAACAATCATACCTTCAATTTTGATCATGGTTGATTAGTGTTCAGCTTCGCGATCCTCAAGTGCAACACTAATTCTTGGAATGCTTCTAGCAATGTCATTTATAGTAGTCACCTCTCTTAACACTTCAATATTTTGAACTATTCGATGAGGACAGTCATGCAACAGGTGAGGTTCTCCACAACCCGAAAACTTTAATGGTTCCTTCATTTTTACAACCCCTTCCTTTTTTCTATTTACATCCATCTATTTAGATCTAGTTTGTGATTGTGCTGGTTGATTTTCTCCAGTTTTTTTAAACTTATTTATTTGATGGTTTTTCCCAAATTTGTTCAAATATGCTGGTTTTACTCTTTTCCACTAGAGTCACCTTTCCCTTTTTCTTTATTTTGCCAATTTTTTAGCTGATCGATTCTTCCTTTGAATTACTAATAAAATAGTCGTGCTTTGCACACCGCTTCATCCATTCTCTTGGAATTATCAAATTCTATTCTCTCCTTATAGATAGTAGGTAGGAAGTTTAAAAATCATTGTACTTTGGTCTTTTCTTTTCTGATATAAGGCACATAGAGAAGCAGGTTAGTGAATTTGGTAACAATCTCATCTATAGTGAGTTGTCCCAATCTCAGCTCATGAAACTCTTTGGCTTTGTAATCATAATATCTCTCATTCATATATGTACGTTTGAATTTGGTTTGAAATTATTCCCAAGTAACAATTTTCTCATCCAGTACATGTACCATTTTGGTTTATTCCCACCATAAGGTAGATTTACCCTGTAGTTGGTAAAAAAACAATCTAGATTTCAGGTTACTTCCATATTCGTAGACTTGAAAGTATTTTACCATATTCAGAAGCCAAGCTTCTACATCTTCCTCATTTTCACCATCATAAGTGGGAGTTTTAATTCTTCAGAATTCTCCTTGCAATTCATTTTTCTTTCTAGACTGTTGTCCAGCTACTTCACCATCCTCAGATCCTTCTTAGTTGGTTTCAGCTTATTTTTTCTTTCTTCTACGGTATTCACTTTCGTGACCAGACCTTAAGGTTAATTCCTTAATCAACCTCTCTTTCTCTTCGTTGGCTTGAAACAATCGTTCATTGTTGTTTCTTAGATGAATCAATTCTTGTTGTATCTCCCTAAACATATCCAACAACTAAGAATTTTAAGCTGGTGGATTTACCTCACCACCTAGATCTACGTACAACCCTCCTCCATCGCTCATAATGACAACTGTACTTTTCTGCACTAAATCACTATACATAGAAAATAAATTAGTAATTTTTTTTTTTAATTGAAATTAATTTACAACAGAAAAATTTTGGATTTTTAATTTCTTGTTTGAGGATATATATATGCCCAGTGTTTTAAAATGGACTCTGATACCATCTGTAACAACTCCACTTACCACCATTTATTTGTTTTCTAATTATAACATGATTTCTAAGCTGTCATCAATGACATTATTGTACTTCATCATAATTCGACGTAAATCTTTCATTGTACATTCTTTTGTTAGAATTTCTTTCGCCACTTAAGGTTTCATGCACATAATACTTTTATGTGATTTATGATCCTTTTACCTTCTTAAAGAATTCACAATTCCGTTTCAGTAGTGACTGTCCTTAAAGAAAGTTCCTCGCCACCTTATTATTTTCATGATAGAATTTATAATTTTCTATTAATTTCTGTCCTTACCAATATATACTTACTCTAGCATAATATGGTAATATAACCCTTTATTTTATACCTTAGAATATTTAATTGTCTTCTAAGAAAATTTTATCACTTATTCCACAAGAGTTAACATTACCACAAACTAATCTATAATATCAAATTACATTATTGAAGCATATACCTTTTACTTAAGTAAAATTTTATATCTAAAAAATCTTAAATGATTTAATGATATCTTTACTATATCTTAGAGCATTCATATAAATTCTAATTTTTATAATCCACTTATCTTACTTTTTGAATATCTGATGAACCATTTAAGGTCTAACCAACTTCAAATTTTGGAAAGTGAGTAATAGTATATACACATATTATTAATTTCCTTTCTTAGCTTTTTCTCCATAATTATATACGAAAGGACACTTCGTAAGGTTATTATGGTATTTTCATAGCATTGGAGTTTTATTTATTTCATTATATTAAATTTTCACTATATAGTGTATTACTACACCAGTCCCACATTACTATGGTGATGTACATTAATAATTTTGGATTCAAATTGATGATAAGTATATCTTCAGGACAAAGGATTTATTTATTTATACTTTCGAGCCTGCATTTATTTATGATTGTACTTCGACTCATTAAGACAATCACATGGCTACAGAGAGTTTTGGATCCAATAATGGTTTGGATTATTGACACATTGATGGTCAAGATGAAATTGTATCTCTGCCTTGGGTTAATTCGAAGATCTAATCCTCTTACAAATTTTCATTTTCATTTTGGGTATTTCGACCCTTCAGCTTTGGTTTTTTCCAGCAAACCCTCATCTTTGGTTTAGTCACGCAGTCTATCAAATTCGTTGATTGGTTCACATATTAAAAAACTATGCTTTATTTTACTACGCATTCCGTCAATTGGTTGACGATATATACTTAATTATTAGAAGTATACCTTTCCATCTAGTAATACGATGAAATTTTAACGCTTTTTCTATCGTTATGGTAATTATATCTCTCTCTAACTTCTTTTTATTGGATTTTCGTTTCATTTTTCTTCGCAACTAACGTATTGTTGATGTGTTGCAGGATTTTATTTCTCTTGAGGTTTTTAACATTTCATCCCTCAATGTATCCACAATCTGTGAGGTAAATTTCTTCCGTAAACTGAACATGTAAGAACTTAACTGTCATTGAAACTTTTGGATATGACGGTTGCCTTTGTATTCATATGATTACAATGATCGTAGTTTTTTTAAACAACGTTCCCATTCTTTTCATTCCTTACATTTTGTTTCATAATTACTTGCAGACTTAATATAAAATTAAATCTTGGTTTTATCAATTATTTCTCTCCGAAAGTTTAATTAAATAGTTACTAACATACTACATTCTCATTAATCAAATCAAATAGCCAAGATTTTTATCCATCATATCGTTCCCTATATTTAGTTACAAATTCATTTTTCTTCATAGTAGCAACCTCATGCATCTCTTTTGTAAATGTTTCCAAGTATTTTTAACTAGTGAATTCATAATATTATCTAAATTTTCCTTAAAATTTTGGATTTATAGCATTTTGTTATAATTAACTTCTGGGTTTTCATTAAATTTGAAATTTCATTACTCAACTTCGATTTCCCCCAAATTAATTTGAAAATCCAGCGCTAAGCTTGCTCGTCTTTCCAACGTATATTATATATACATTGTTTGACTTTGATTAGAACTATAATCTCCCTACATTGTCCTTCCCTTCCTCATTAAGGAAATTACAAAATTTGGGGTTCTAAATCGACATTGTTTTCTCTACTATGATTTATTACAGATATTTTACTTACTTTTATTTCTACGTCGAGAATAGAATTATTCTAATGTGTCATTTAATTTTTTTTCTGATTGAGGCTTATGTAAGAATTTATATATCTCCTTTGTTGGGGTTTAGAATGATCCTCGCCGTTTTCATGAAATTCTGAGCTGATCATTTTCCCTAAGGAAAATAGATTTTCTATTTCACAAAGAAACCCTCATTCAATTTGAATTAATATGTCACTTTACTGTTATTCATAAAATTGTCCTTTTTATGAATTTCGCATTCCTGTTGAAATTGGGATTTAGAAATAGTTAATTTTATATAGAAATATTATTATAGTATTAGATAATTTCATTCTATGTTGAATTTTTCAACTTTAAATTGGGATTTATTTTGAGATTAATTTGTACTAATCTCTAATTCTATTAATTTATTCAAATTAATAAAATGATGTTTTGTATAGGAACAAATTTCTCACTTACTCACATCATCTCAGTTGTTTAATATGTATTCTATCGACAAGAATAAAGGTATTAAATTTTTCCTCATGTCTTATTAATTTACATTTAAATCTTATGTTTCATTAAATACTCAAACTTATGCATTTTTCTTGTTTCTTTGTATAGGATTTTCTGTTTCTCATTAACATTAAGTAGTAAGGTAATTTTCTAGATTTAATTACCCTCATCAACTATTTACCTGTTATTTAATTTAGTTCACTTTATAAATATATATATACATACTAAGTCATATATATATATATATATATATATATATATATATATTGTTATGTGCAGGTACTCCACTACCCTCCATGCACAATTTCTTAGTGTAATTACTCATTCTGTCAATTTAGGCAACCCACTCTGCCATTCATTGACACTACAATTTTATTTCTTCTATACAGGTTGGTCTGTGTCGATTGAAGAATTCATCCTCCTGAATTATGAATTATGTGAAATTTATAATTATGATGTAATTATTTAGTTAGAACCATGGAATCTCTCCATAGTTTATGACAATTTTTTAATGTAATTTATATCAAGAATAATCTCATGGTTAGTTTGTCACTATTATGATACACAATAATTATCATCAGTGCGTTGAATTTTATTTCTGTATTTCATGTATATATATTATTCTTGTACTATCTTTTAGTACTTTATAATGTATGTCATTTTTACACTTCTGTATTAATGTAAGAAATAATGTCTATAATTAAGCTTCTAGTTACTATACAACAGAATAAATCGTTTAATTTCTTTCTTAGAGTAATCATGTTTACTAAGAGAAGGAAAATTTTCTCTTTATGTACATATTTTCCTATTTAATGTTTTATTTTGCAAACTGATAAATACACTAATTTTCATTCTTTCCACATGTATTTATATATGTTTTATGTGTATACAATTTTGAATTTTACAACCTAACCTCATATTTAAAACTGATTACTAGGGTTTGGAAATTCTGAGTGTTGGTTTATTAATTTATAATTGTCTATGTAACCACACAGATCAACTATATCTACATAATTTAATAATTCATAAAAAATAACTTTCCTACACAATTCAATATCTTCTAATTGAATTATAATTCAGTATAGATATATAAATTATAACTTTATTTACCAATACAATTCATAACAACGAATTAAATTAGTTCTGCATACTAATTTTGGTAAGACTATTTGCCCCACAACCTTGAGCTTTCTCTCCAAAGCTTCCCCCGCGTGGAGGCCAATTCCTCCAAGGTGTGGAAAACCTCTTGTATATCCAGGAATGGATTATTTAAGCTTTCTTTCCCTTCATCATGTTTCCGTAACTGCTCCTAGTTAATCAAGATGTTGCTTTCCTTTTTTCCTAGGCTTTCCTTTTGTTTTTTCCACAAAAGTACTTTAAAACTAGATTTTTCCTCTTCCGAATTTTATTTCACCTCTACTGAGTAACTTTCCACTTACTGAGGTATCTTTTTTATTTTTATCTCCAATCTAATATTTTTAGTTTATTTTATTTTCTCAAAGTAATTTTGGAGAATGTGGGAAATTCTTTGGAATATTATCCATCCTCATGGATTTGAAGTCCTGGTCTCCAATTATACTCTAGTCTTAGCACAATAACTCCAATTATTCATTTTTTACATTTAAAATGTAATATCTCCACAATAATTATTTTCCTTTACATCTAGCAAACCTTTAGGATTGTTGAACTATCTAATAAAAGAAGCAAACATAGGGATATTATAGTGTCAAGGACGAGAATATGGGATTTCATGATATTTCCTCTGCATTCCTTGTGCTATTCAAAATAAAATTAGTTTGGAAATTCCAATAGGGTTCCTGATTTAGTGAAAAAGGTCGCAAATGAAAGGTCCTATCATGATGTGAATACATTTAGTGCACTAGTAGTGAACTTAGTGGATTTATTTGATCCAAGGTGTGAACCTTTGATCCTAAACCCAAGCTAAATTTCATCCAACATGTTTTATATTCTTTCATTGTGAGACTTGAGGTTGTTGATGGAGTTAGAAGTTGAGTGTATGTGTGGAGAGAAGGCACAATAGCGAGACTATGATTTAGACCTTGAGTAGGGCATATATGCTTCACTCCATGAGTAGTAATGGCTGAATAATGTATATATCTGGAGCATGATCTAGTATATATAAGAATTGGAGTTATTGGTGTAGATATTGATTGGAGGGTATTGTATGTTGTTGGATATATTTTTTGTGGAGACTCTCACGCTTGTTTTTGAAGGAGGTACAATTAAGGTTTTTGCATATCCTTAGTGTTGTACATTTTTAATTCTATTATTCAACAATTACATTCTTATGTGAGGCTTGATATCAGATTTTATTGTGGCCACAATTTCCCTATATTCAAGAAATTTTTGTTTGTAGAGTTTTTAGATTGATTTGAGGATGGGATATTGCTACCAAGAGCATGTATACATAGTTAATTTGTCATTGAGCATATTGTCTTGGGATCTGGTTTGAAAAAATATGAAAGGAGGTCTGCATGGTAGTGAGGATCAATGACTTCATGGAGGTGGATCAATGATATCGAACCTTCAGTGAAAGGAAGAAGTTTCTCAATCGAATGATGGTTGGATTGTCCAACGGTAGTTGGGCGAGTATCGACTGATTGTGGTGGCATTAAACAAATGGTAGTCCATATAGATCTAAAGAGAACGAATTATTCTGAGTTGATCAGTAGTATCAAGTCTCCTAACCAATCAAGGTTGGAATTTGTATATATGGTTGAGTCTCCATGCTGACGGGAGTCAACAAATTATGTCAAATATAAATTTCTCAAAAAGAAATGACAACAGAGGTGTTTTTTTTCTCCCAGTGAAGGGTTATCCACCAGATATACTGTGTTTCTCTTGTGGGTGGTATTTTTGTTTGTTATTTTATGGTTTGCACTATTATATGTTGCTTATATGTTTTCATGTTTATTTTTTACTCATATGATGCTAACATATTGTGAGTTGCTGGTGAATATATGTGTGATTTAGCTAAAGTAATAAAAGGAAAAAAATTTAAATAGATCACATTACTGATTTACCCCCCATCTCAGTAGTGTTAAAATGTTTACATTAATTGGTATCACAGTAGGGCTCTTGGTTGTGCCTTGATTGATGGAGATTATATCTAGGGTTTTTTGGTGGAAATTGATTTTTTTTTCTCAGAATGGTTCTCCTCACTGCTGGAAATTACAAGGTATGGAAAAAAAATGCAAAATATCAATTTTTATCTTTTGGGTCTAACATTTTGAAGGTAGTATGTGAAGGTTGTGGAAAATATCCAATTATAGATGAGATTTTGCAGCAAGATGCAAAAGCACGATGCATAATATACAAGAATATTCGTGATGATGATACGAAGAGGCTTGTGTGTTTGAAACATGCCAAAGAGATGTAGGACAAGATAGAGTCCATTTTTTGAGATGGCACCAACAAAAATTTGGAAAATGAGAAGAAGAGAAACAAGAAGAAGAACAAAAATAAGAACAAGAAGAAGAGCCTCCAAAAAACAATAATCTCAACCATAAGAGCCTCATTCTTCCAGTGCACATGATTCAACAGATGATGAGAAGATATCATAAAATATTGCACCTAAAGGTATAAACATTAATGATTTTCTATTGAGTTATAATTTTGATGATTCATATTTATATCATGTTGATGCATATAGTGAAGATTGAAATGTTATTAAGAGTCTTATATCTTATATTTATACACTAACAAATGCATGAAATGATCAATAAAAAATCTATTGTAGATTTGTGATAATAAGAAGTCCAAGCTAAATGAGGAGATTGAGAACTCGAAATTTAAATTGGAAGAATCTGAAAAAGTTGAGGTAGGGATGAGGAAACAATTTCTAGAGAAAGAAAAAAGAGATTGAAAAATTATAATATGAGGTTGTTTACTTGAGAAAGGAGTGGAAGATGGAGAAAAGTAGGATAACCTTGGATAATTTTCTTGAGATCCATATATAACCATTGGATAAATTTGATCTATTATTTCAAAAGGGTGAATATCATTTGCATGTGGAAAAAGATAACAAAGAAGAACCCAAGAAGCTTGTATCAAACATTAGCAACAACAAAATTGAGATCCAAGGTAATAAGAGGCAGATCCAACAGTCGAATAGCAATCAAAAGAACCAATAATAAAAAAACAAGAAGAACAAATGGTAGACCAAGTAGAAAAACCAAAAGCAGAGAAGAAAATCCCAAGGAGAACCTATATTGAGAAAATATTTTTCTCCTATATATAATCGTGACAAATATGTAAGATTTAAAAGGAATCGAATTCCTTTTTCTTTTTTTCTGTGCACAGTGTACAATGTTACAACTGTTACAGGTTTGGGAATTTTACAGAAAATTGCTGGAGAATAATGTATAAACCACATCAAGGAAGATTCCAACAATATCACCAACCAAGGAGAATGACCAAAATGTATACTTTTAATTTTTATGGTTATTGTTACTCATATCAATTATTTTTCCATAAGGCAATATATTGCGGGTTCTATTGTAGGTCTAACTCTTAGAGAAGAGACACATTCCATGAAATGTTTATATTTTCTATGAGAAGTAGGAGTTTTGGTCATATTAATTCATATCTTGGATATTTGGAGTGATATATTTTCCATATATTTGGCCTTATGGGAAGAGATTGTTTTTTTCCCCATTACTCAAGGCAAAACTGTCCAAAGTAGCAAAAACGAAGAGGATATAGTACTAAGCAAGTGAAGCAAGAAAAGAAGAAAGTGAAGGAGTCTAAGAAGAAGATCAAAGAGGATAAGAAGTAGACAAAAACCATATGGATAAATAATGATTTTCACCTCTTCAACTAGTGAAGAGCATTCCCTCCTAGAGTCCATGGTTATTTCGTGCATAATTATAGAGGACTGCAGATCATGAGAGTTTCATAACCTCAGGGTGGAGCAAGTGATGGAGTTTGCAAAAAAATATGATGAGTTCATTTCAACCTTATGCACTTTCAGGTCCATAGGATCCCCTAGTCTTCTTGGAGATATATTGAGCTCAGGGGGAGCTTTTCATGGTATGGAGATTGCCAATTTATGTTGTCTCTTTCATTCCTTTCTGATCATGTGTTTTGGAGCCTTTTTTTATGTATTTCATGAGTAGAAAATAAGATCACATTTTTCAGCCATGTATATGTTTTTGGTTTCCACTATCAAGTGGTTGAAAATATGTGCAACCATGCATTTATTGTGATCATGATTCTAGGATGTGTTGATATGACTTGTGACATGGAGTAGCCATGTATGAGATATTGTATGATGTTTACTACAACCATGTACTTGCTATTAAGTTGAGTCATTAGTATGTTGAGTCATGTTGATGATAGGCTTGTTATGGAGGAGTCTTACTGAGTCATATTTCAACCACATTTTCGGGGTAATGATGAATTAATAATAGTGATGTCCATGTATTATTTTCATTGGTCCATAGCATATTATCATAGAAGCCAAGTTCTTTATTGAAAATAATGTAAGATGCTCATGGAGGCATATACGTGTATTGTACTATGATTTGGGTCCTTTTATCCATGAGTCACGAGGTCATGTAACAGTCATGCATAAGATATTTATATCACTGCTACAACCATGTATTATCATTGTATATGTCATATGGTAATGGTCATGTGGAGTCTTGGTCCATATGGTGGTTATGTTTTTCAAAGGAAGCATTGTTTCCAGCGGAAGCCATCGTTTCAGCCCATCAATGGTATCTCTACACCTTGGAGATGACACATGTTTAGGGTGAACACTATTTGCGCTTATTATTTCATCCATACATTGTCTAAATTATGATCTGATTCAAGGAGGTGTTCACACAATGATTCATACTATGCTCTGAGAGTGTAGAAATTATACAACAAGCATGTATATCATGGATTCAATATGATATAACAATGTACTAAAGTTAAATAGTGAATCAATTCTACAAATCAATTGTGTAATTAAAAACACAATCTCCAATCACATGAAGAAAAGAAGAATTGATCAAGCCATAACACAGATAATTTATCGGGGAAAGCTTGCTGCTCAAAACCCCACTATATTCTATTGTATATTTAGCATAGACACATTAAAACATTACATACAACTCTTCTCATAAGAGCCCTTTGATACTCAGCTAATTGTCTCACATTGTCTCAGATAAAACTGACCAATACTTAGCCAATTTACTACCTCCAGACAGCCTGCCTTGCTTCCAAAATTTATGTTGAATGTAATCCCTATTGCATAGGAATTTTGGCCTTCTTCCTAAATTGCGCAAGTATCATGGGCAATCAAATCGGTCTTTTCTTGCATGCGTGCAACCCAATGATCCTACAACTCATAGTCAACTTCCATTTCACCTAGATATCAACTGGGTCTCCACTGGAACTGACATGCATGCAACTAATAATAGTAAATGCTCAGTTGTATGTGAGATCACTAATTGTTAATTTATTAATATTTAATTAAATTGATCTCTCACTAGTGTATCTAATAGTTACAACTAGAAAAACTCAATTTAACTCATTTAACTGAGTTAAATTCTTTACAACCTGCATTAACTAATGCACCACTGCTCTTCGAGCTCTATTACAACTAGAATTACTCTGCATGCCTCACCACCTACCCTCAACTCCAAATTCATGAGTTAACTGAGTTTATCACATTTAGTTAACTATTACAAGTTATTTTGAGATTAGATTACATTTTATTGTCCATCTTAATTAAGGGATAACTAAAATATATATGCACCAAATTTAGCCCACACGAGGATAGGTGCTGCTAGCACTTGTGGTCCCACACTATTGTAGGTGCTTCTTGGACCTCGTGGTCCCATAGTAGCATGGGTGCTGAGATTTCTTGGTCAAATTCAACACTCTCTCTCAACAAGAAATGGATTATCTTTCACCCCGATCCTACCTCTATAGTATTCAAATTTTCTCATGGTGAGTGCCTTTGTCAGAATATATACATCCTGATATTCTGCAGGAATGTACTGAAGTAACATTATCTACCTCCGGACATAATCTCTGAGATGGTGGTACCAGATATCTATGTACTTTGACATATCATGAAACACGATATTAATGGAGATCTTAATGCAACTCTGATTATCACAATGTATCACTTTCAAATCTATCTAAGAACCGAAAAAACCAACCATCATCTTTCTCATCCAGATAGCCTCACATGTAGCTTGAATTTCTACCATGTACTCTGCTTCCACTGAACTAAGTGCCACAGATTTCTGCTTCCTACTGTACCAAGAAATTGTTGCCGATCTTATGTTGAAGATCCCTACTGATGTGCTCTTTCTGTCTAATGGCCTACCTTCCCAATATGCATCCATGAAGCCGTGAAGCTTCACACCCTCTCTCCTTCTATACCATAGACCATACTCTGATGTGCCCCTCAAGTATCTCAAGACATGATACCCCTCCTTCCAAAAGATCGTGGTAGGCTTAACCATAGCTTGAATTAGCTAGCTAACTGCGTAGAAAATGTTTGGTCTGGTGTTCACTATATACATCAGTGAAAAAACTAACTACCTGTAGATAGTCACATCCATTACCTCTCTAGAAGTAGCATCCTCATTCCTATAATTTTCTGGAAGAGGAGTGTCCATGGGTTTGAAGCTCTCCATGTAAAACTTACCCAGTATCTATTTGGCGTACTTTCCTTGAGAAACAAAAATTTCATCATCCCACAACCGTATTTCGAAACCAAGGAAATAATGAAGGAGTCCCATGTCCATTATTTCGAACTTCCTTGTGAGGTCCTCCTTGCATGAGTGTATCATCTTCTCATCACTAGTCAAAATTAGATCATCAACATAAAGAGGAATAATAAATAACTTACCCTCAACCACAATCTGGTATAGGTTTTCTTTAGCTTCACTTTTGGTCAAGCCCTGTCCAATGAAATAGCTATCTATCCGAGTGTACCAAGCATGAGGTTCTTGCTTTAGCCCATACAATTCTCTCTTGAGTTGACACACATGCGCATCACTGCTGAATATCTCAAAACCTTCTGGCTGCTCTATGTACACCTCTTCCTCAACGATTCCATTGAGAAACGTAGTTTTCACATCCATCTGATGAATGCGCCAGCCCATATACGCTGAGAGTGCAAGGATGGATCTAATGTAAGAGTACCTTGCAACTAGTGCAAAAGTCTCATCATGATCGATCCCCTCAATCTGTGAGAATCCTTGAGCCACAAATCTGGCCTTGTATTTCTCCACACTCTCATCAGCAGCTTGCTTTAACTTGTACACTCATCTAGATCCACCCACTGATTTTCCGGCTGGTCTTGGGACAATCTCCCATGCACTGTTCTTGAAAATGGAGTCATAATCCATGATTTCATCAACCCAAGTTGATTACTACACTGCCTCCTAAAAGGAATATGGTTCAATCACAATACATTTACTCGTAAGAGCCATCTATGTAGTAAACCTGTCTGGAGACTATCTCTGTCTGCGCTGTGAATTAGGGGCTCCTACATTCTCTGCAACATCAAGTCTCAATCTATCAGCTTTCGTGGTGCACCTTATGTCATTTCTGATGGATGTATCTGCATGAGTGTTTTCTTCCACTCCATTATCCTCCCCATGTGGTTGCTCCACATCTTGAGGCTCATCCTTGGGAACCAAGAGTTCCTCCTCAACATGAAAATCCAGCTCCCTCTCAAGGGACAATTGCATGGCTTTCTTCTCATCAAATTTTATATCCCGTCGCATAACAGTAATTTTGTTGTTTGGAAAATACACTCGATAATTGTGGGGAGTTTCAGTGTACCCCAAAAAAAACCCAATCTCAACTGTTCGTTGTAGCTTCTTCCTGGCATCTTTGGTCACATGTACATAACAAAATGAGACAAAAATATTAAAAATGTGAAACATTAGGTTTCTTACCAATGAAAGCCTCTTCTGGTGTACTCATGCCAAGTATCCTATGAGGAAAACAGTCGTACAAAAATACCGTAGTATTGCATGCTTCCACCCACATATTCATCGGTAGGCCTTGATCATGCCACATTTCTCTTGTTGCACCCATCAATTCTAACCACACAAAAATTCAGCCAAAGTTTTTACAAAAGTTCGGCCGAAATTTTAATCAAATTTATGTCGGCGAGAAAATTTGATGAAGCCCCTCCAAAAAAACATTTCATGGCTATATAAATAGCCGAGAACAACATAATTATTTTCATATAATTTTGCACATTTCTTCATTTCGGCTGATTTCGCAAAGGACTTATTTTGGGCTTAGTTTTCAAACGACTCTTTTTGGCTTAGTATTTAAAGGAAATTTTTTGGAGGTATGTCATAGTTTTTAGAGGCTTTTTGGGCTTAATTTTCAATAGACATTTTTTGGAGGTATTTTGTTTTTAAAGACATTTTTTTAGAGGTTTTTGGGCTTAATTTTCCAAGGAAATTTTTTGGACTTTTTTTGGGCTTAATTTTTAAAGGTCTCTTTTTGAGCTTAATGTTCAAAGGAAATTTTTTGGAGGTATTTTTTAAAGTGATATTTTTTAGAGGCTTTTTGGGCTTAATTTTCAAAGGAAATTTTTCCGAGGTATTTGGTTCTTAGAGACAATTTTTTAGAGGTTTTTGGGCTTAATTTTCAAAGGACATTTTTTGGAGGTCTTTTTTAAATAACATTTTTAAAGAGGTTTGGCTTAATTTTCAATGAAAATTTTTTGGAGCTACTTTTTAAAGTGACATTTTTTTAGAGTATGTGTTTTGGGTTGAAGTAAATATTTTATAATGATTTTTTAAAATGAGTTTTTGCCTAACTTTTTAAATGAAATTTTTCTGCAGGACTTGGAAGGAAATATTATGAGCTTCATTTCATTTTTAGAAGACATTTTTTTTGCGGATTTTTTAAGGTAAGTGTTTTGGGTTGAAGTATGTCTTTTGTGCAAAATTTTTAAAATGAGTTTTTTTTTAAATTAAATCTTTTGTGATGCTTTTTTAAATTGAGTTTTTGTCTAAATTTTTGAAGGAATTTGTTTGAGATTCATACTCAATCATCATGGGAAATCGAAGGAAATGCAAGAGAAAATATGATCCAACAAGAGACCCTTAGGAGTGTAGAGAACATGGGAGAGAATATCGCAAGAAAAAGAGAGAATAACGCTCCAATATTGAAAGGGAAAATTGACCTAAACTAGAAACTGAAGTAGGTATGTAAATGTAAATATTATAAACTTGGTATTTAAAATTTGACTAGTGTATTGTGAAACTTAATTTTTATTTGATGAAATACTTTGAAAAATATTTTTCAATGTAAACACAAAGAGATATTACTCAAAACATCGATGATGAGATACAAAATTTTGGAAGAGAAAGTGAAAGAGATATTGAACCAATGATTGAATATGGTGAAAATGTTGAAAGAAATTCAAGTGAAGAGATTGAATCACCGAGTATATATATATATATATATATATATATATATATATATATATATCTGTGTGTGTGTGTGTGTGTGTTGAATGTGTATTATTGAAATTATACATATTTATTAATTTAGTTATTTATTGAATATGTAAACTTATTACGTACATTTAATTATAATATTTAGAGATGAAATCAATATCAATGATGAGATGTTAGAAAATGTTGACACTCACACATATGGAGATAAAAAATCTGACCATATTATACGATATCATGTTAATCACATTATTGATTCATTCTTAAAAGATGAAACTTTGGAATTTCAAGACCAATTGTTGAGAAGTCTCTTAACATCAATGAAATTAAAAGAAGCTACAATTTTATTGGGTATTCGAAAAATCAACAAAAGATAAAAAAAAATGAAGGAAAATGTGATACAAAATATAAATAGTGCTCCAAATCCAATTAGAAGATCTAGAAGGAAATGTGATTCAGATGCACATAGAGAAATAAAAATGGCAGTGGTTTCATCAAGTACTAAACAGAATTTCTTGGTAAAATATATGGCACAAGCATTAGGAATCTCATAAATTTTTTTCCAAAAACATCAGAAATTTCGATTGAAAATAGATGTAAATGATGAAATCACTTGGTGGAAAACTATTTGTAGGTAACCATACAAAGATAGACTTGGATAAAATGTTAAAAAAATAATATAGAAACATTGGATGAAAAATTCACGTGTTTCACCAAAATCAAGGGATCTAATACGAAGAACAATAGCAGGAAATTAGTACGAAGAACATGCAAAACATTTCTTGGACACCACTCAGATAGACTTCCTCAACAAGTTCAAAGAAGAGAATCGTGAAATTGATGTCTAAATCAGTGTTGTGAAACAAAAACCATGGTATGTAAAACCTATCACTGTACACGACGCTTGTTTTTTTTCGTTATGATGTGGAATTTTAGTTATAGTATGACACATCCAATAATTTTGGTAAAATTGTTTGGAAAGATTCACCTCCTCCTTCCACTATCCATGATTTCATATCTCAAATTATTTGTGGAAGAGAAATCCATGAATTATTTTAGCAAAAGAAATGTGTTGGTGGTAGAAAATGCGATGATTGTGGAAATTTGACTAAATTTCAAAACAAATATAGTATTGATATAAATAATCAATCATTGTACAACATGAAAGTGAAATGGAAAAGATATGAATATATCCATACCTCGATTGTTTCCAGTAGTACTTCAAGTGCTAAGAGAATTGATTTACAGGAAGAAGAAATTTTTGTGATAGATTTTTTGACAAAGTTTGAGGAAGAAATTTATAAATACACCAAGCATTGCCATAGAGCTCGATGGCGAGACTTGAAATTCAAAAACGCACGTGAATTTTTTCCACTAGGAACCATTTTGTCAATAGTTGATTTTGCAGAAAACTACACATTTGTTCCACAAAAATAAATTCAGAGTGAATACTAACATTCTGAAAAAGTCTCCATGCTCATCCATATTCTATATAGACATGCTAGACAAAATTTTGATCATATAGAAAGAGCCAGTGAAAATCGTCATGTTATTAAATAATATCACTTTTATATCAGTGGCGATCATACACATGATACATATTTTTCACAAAACTGTTTTGAAAAGATTTACGACTTCTTGAAAATTCATGGAATAAAATTCAATGAAAATTTGATATGGCCAGATGGATGTGCAAGTCAATTCAAATATTCACGACCACTCTTTTGGTTGTGTCGAATTCATATGGAAACCCACATTAAACATTGTTGTGATTTCTTTGAGACTGGTCATGGAAAAGGAGAACATGATGGTGCAGGGGAATTTATAAAATGATCACTTCGAATATATCAAATGGACCACTTTGCAAGCCATCATGTCTCAGTTGAAGAAGTTGTTCAGTGGTGCATCATTGCACTAAGGCATGAGACTAACCGATTAAGGGAAGTATGAAGGTACATTCAATTTAATTTTGTTAGGTCCGTATATTACTAGTATAGTCCCTTATTGTTGTTATTGTAACCCCCTTATTGTTATTATTTTACCCTTGTAACCCCCATATTTTTATTATTGTGCCCTTAAATTATTATTGTTAGGTCGGCTAGGATTACATTATGGTCCCATGGACTCCTATACATAGAAAGGAGGTTTTGAAATTTGAATCATCCAAGAATTGTTCATTCATGTAATGTATTGGAGGTTGCCCCCTCGAAGTGGCTTATTTATAAGGAATTGATATCTCTTTGCTTCTATTTTTGGAGCTAGTTTCACAACATTTGGTATCAGAGCTTTGAGATTCTAGGGTTTCGCTACAACAAACAGGTCAACATGGAATTTTCGCTATAACGTTTTTTATGCGAAGGTTCAAAATCTGAAAGTTTTAGAGTGCGAAGAAAAAATCCTGAGGAACATCGTCAAAACATTTCAGAGCTTGGTTCACAATATTTTCAGAGATATGATCTGTGAAAGTTAGGTTATTTTCTGGGCGCCGAATTTAACCTAAATAGCTCATCATGGTAATTTCGTAATAAATTTTTTTCTACGCAGGTTCAAAAGCTGAAATTTTTAGAGTGTGAATCCACAATCCTGAGGAACAATGTCAAAAAATTTCAGATATTGGTTCACAATATTTTCGGAGATACGATCTGTGGAAGTTAGGACTTTTTGAGGCTTCTGAATTTCATCTCAAAGAGGTGATCGTGGGAAAATCTTCATATCTCTCTCTCTGAGCATCGGATTGGAATTCTGTAAAAAGTGGCCACAAGTGCATGGACTTTAGTTTTCGTTCTATCAATTTCAGAGCCAAAAGGGGAAACAGTGACCTGTGGCAAGTCATACAAGTTCACTCTACTGAACCAGTCCAAAATTGGATCATTATGGGAGATTGGACATAAATTTTCCTTGAAGAATCCAAATCAGATCAGACCTGTGGAATTTGAAAAAAGCTTCAGACGGCTACTATAGGGCTAAATTTTAGATATTTAGGATCCACAATTATAGAGATAATTCAATTTCAATATCGAGCTCCTCAAAAGAAAGTAAAAGGTGTGTATTTTTTTCCGAATTTCATAAGTCTTGTTTGAATAATCAAGTTGAATTGATTCCAAGGGCATATTCTAGAATAGATACCAGTATTGGATTCTAAAATTTCCCCTAAAAAGAATTCAACACCCATTAAGCCTTTATAAAGCTCTACTATGACTCATGAAGATGAATAATGGCAACATTACATATCAAAATTACAAGAGCAAGTGCAAAAAATTTCGCGCTCGCAAAGAGAAAAAAAAATGACATGGAAGTTTTGAAGAAAGGTGTGGAAACTAATATGGATGGTTTGAAGAAAGTCGTGGAATCTTAGATGGAAGGTTTGAAGAATGGCATGGAATCTAAGATAGATGGCATGGAATCTAAAATGGAAAACATGAAGAAAGATCTAAAAGAAGACATGGAAGGTTTGACAAAGTTGATACAAGAAATGTTTCGTAATGGTGAAAATATAGTAGAGGAAACTCATGATGAGAAAAAAATAAATTTTAAACATGATTTCATAAAATCTAATGTTGGCGGGAAGAACCACCATATTCCAAAAATGGATTTGAGGAATTTTGATGGAAATGGTCCTGTAACATGGATACTATAGATGGAGAAATATTTTGATCTCCATAATGTGCAAAACACACAAAAGGTACGCATTGCAACTTTAAATTTAGAAAAAAATACATTTGTATGGTATCGATGGCTTTGCTCCCATAAAAAAATTGTCACTTGGTCAATTTTTACGGAGGAAATGATAGCACATTATGAGGATACAAAGAGCAACACCTTCTTTAGCCAATTGATAAATCTCAAACAAAAGGGTTTAGTGGGGCAGCACATTGAGGACTTCCAACAATTGAATATAAGGGTAACTGATATTCCAGAGGAACACAGGATTGATCTCTTCATAGGCACTTTAAAGGATAACATCCAACATGAAGTTCGCGTTTTGGAACCTGATTCATTGGAGAAGGCATTCAGGTTGGCAAGAAAAATTGAATGTAAAATTATGGCGACAAGGAAGCCTGCCACTCACTTCTATAAAGAGGGAAGTGTTGCTACTCCTAGATTTCCACAACCTACAAGGTTGACACCACAACAATTGGAAGAAAAAAGAGCAAAAGGGCTTTGCTACAGTTGTGATAGAAAATACACTAAAGGTCATAAGTGTGTTGAGAAGAAATTATTTTACATAGATTGTGAAGAGGAAGAAGAAAATGAACAAGAAGAGGATATACACCAGGAACCAACCCAAGAAGAGGAAGAACTGAGTCCAACCATATCGTGTAACGCATTGGGAGGAATTACCACTCCTCAAACTCTCAATATAGAAGGACATATCAAGAAGAAAAAGGTAATAATGTTGATTGATTCAGGTAGTATCCATAATTTTATTCATTGTAAGGTAGCCAAGGAATTGAATTATTTCCTATACCCAGCACCAGAATGTCAACAGATGGTTGCAAATGGAGGAACTATAAATTTCTCTAGAAAATGCCATAATGTCAAGATAACCATGGGGGAATATGTATTTAATATTCCAATGCTTTCCATTCCTATGGGAGTTGCTGATGTTGTACTAGGAGTACAATGGTTAAAATATTTGGGGACGGTAGCTTTTAATTTTCAAGAACTTTTCTTGAAGTTTTTTTTAGAAGGAAAGGAAGTCAAATTACGGGGTATTGTAGGGAATCCGGGAAAGATAATAAGCTATAATTTCATGACAAAGCTTCTAAATAAATAAAAACGAGGCATAATTTCACAATTATGCTCACTAGAAGTTCCAACATCAAAATAATCTATTTCTGCAGATCTCCAAAAGGACTCCCACCTATTCATGATCATGATCATGCTATTTATTTGATTCTAGGAAGTGTTCCTCCAAACATCAAGCCTTATAGATATATTTATGTCCAAAAGAGCGAAATTGAACGTATGATTGCAGAAATGTTAGAGGCGGGTATAATTCAACCTAGTAAAAGTTATTTCTCTGCTCCTGTAGTATCGGTACACAAGAAGGATGGATCATGGTGCATGTGTTTGGATTATAGGGAGCTCAATAAGATCACCATTAAATATAAATTTCCCATTCCTGTGATTTATGAATTATTGGATGAACTACATGGAGCAATTTATTTTACCAGATTGGATCTTCGTTCAGGGTATCATCAAATTAGAATCAAGACTGAAGATATTCTGAAAACAACATTTCGAACTCATGAGGGTCATTATGAATTTTTGGTCATGCCTTTTGGCCTTACCAATGCACCTTCTACATTTCAAGGGTTGATGAATTCCATTTTCAAACCCTTCCTTAGAAAATTTATGCTGGTATTTTTTGATGATATACTAATCTATAGCGGGTCTTGGAAGGATCATGTTGAACATGTTGACAGGGTGCTCAAACTATTGCAGGAGAAACAATTATATGCAAAAACATCCAAATGTTTCTTTGGAGTACAAGAGGTGGAATATCTGGGTCATATTGTATCTCACGGGGGTGTTAAAGTAGACCCTAACAAAATTAAATCCATTAAGGAATGGAAAGTCCCCACAACCATAAAGCAGTTGCGAGGATTTCTCGGGTTAACAGGGTATTATCGAAATTTTTTTAAGAATTATGGGAGAATAGCAGCACCTCTAACAACATTATTGAAGAAAGATGCATTTTCATGGACTCCTGAAGCAACTAAGGCCTTTGAACATCTTAAAGAGGCAATGTGCCTAGCACCGGTCTTAGCTACGCCAGACTTCATAAAAACCTTTATTGTGGAATGTGATGCCTCAGGAAATGGAATTGGTGCAGTTTTAATGCAGGAAGGAAGACCCATTGCTTTTGAAAGTCATCCAATCAAATGAAAGTATTTACAAAAACCTATTTATGAGAAGGAAATGTTAGCAATACTGCATGCACTAAAGAAATGGCGAACTTACCTAATGGGAAGACACTTCAAGGTAAAATCTGATCATGATAGTCTTAAACACTTTTTGGAACAAAGACTATCTTCAGAAGAGCAGCAAAAATGGGTCACAAAGATGTTGGGTTATGACTTTGAAATAATCTACAAAAAAGGAAAGCTAAATGTTGTTGCAGATGCACTCTCAAGAAAGAATGAAGAGGTGGAAGCATTGCTTTGTGCCATTTCTATTATCCAACCAGATTGGATAACCGAAGCAAGAGATGAATGGAAGAAGGATGAAGAAGTGTGGAAACTCATTCAAAAGTTGCAGCAAGATCCTAGTACATCTGATACATTTAGTTGGAAAATTGATTCCTTATGGTAAAAATATCACTTATATCTTTGTAAGAATTCCCAACTAAAAAAAATTATTCTTTTGGAATTGCACACTTCTTTTTTAGGAGGACACTCAGGATTTTTAAAAACTTACCATAGGGTGAAGAAATATTTTTTCTGGGATGGCCTTAAATCTGATATTAAAAATTTTGTGGCAGAATGTTTGGTTTTCCAGCAGAATAAAGTTTATACAATTAAGACCCCGAGTCTTCTACAACCTTTATCCATTCCAAGTCAACGTTGGGAGGAGATTTCAATGGATTTTATCACTGGCTTACCCAAGTCAGAAGGAAAGAGTGTCATCATGGTGGTAGTTGATAGAGTTACCAAGTATGCACACTTTTGTGCATTATCTCATCCATTTAAAGCAAGTACATTTTCTACTAAATTTATGGACACAATTCAAAAGCTACATGGAAACCCAAGGGTTATTGTGAGCAACAAAGATCCAATTTTTACTAGAATTCTTTGGACGAAGTTATTCTCTTGTTTGGGTACTCAATTAGCTCATAGTTCATCTTATCATCCTCAATCCGATGGTCAAACTGAGATAGTCAATAAATTTTTGGAAGGATATCTTCGTTGTTTTGTATCTAATAAACAAACACAATGGGTCAAGTCGTTACCTCTAGGTGAATGGTGGTATAACACTTCCTTCCATACTGTAGAAAAAATGACCCTATTTATGGCACTTTATGGATATCATCCACCATCTATCACATCATCTTTAAGAGAAAATTCAAAGGTTCAAGCAGTGGAAGATCACATCGAGCATCAACAAGAAGTTCTCCAACTCTTAAAGGAAAACCTGAATTTGGCACAAAATCAAATGAAACAATAGGCAGATAAACATCACAGTGAGAGAAGCTTTGATGTAGGAGACTCGGTGTTTTTACGGCTACAACCATACAAACAAATGTCCCTCAAGCAAGCGAAGAAGGATAATAAATTATCACCAAAGTATTATGGTCCTTACAAGGTGTTGCAAAAGATTGGTACTATGGCATATAAATTGGAGCTTCCTGCTTCTTCACGAGTGCATCCAATTTTCCATGTTTCATGCTTAAATAAGGTTATAGGTGAAAATCTTCTAGTTCAAACAATATTTCTAGAACTTGATGAGGAAGGAAAAATCATATTGGAACCTGAAACGGTCACGGAAACAAGAACTTGATAGCTACGGAATCGATCAATTTCAGAGTATCTCATCAAGTGGAAGAAATTACCCACTGAATATTCTACATGGGAGGATGAGAATTTTATACAGAAGCACCTAGAGCTACTCACACTAGAACATTTGGCGCAATTTCCGACGGAAAAATCGTCGTTATTCCGACACACAGTCGTCGCAAGAGCGACAGTTCGAGGCCGGGAAAAACGTGGTTTGTCGTGCGGTTGCAATTCCGACGCCCTTACAAAGTGTCGCACTACTGACACTTCCCCATCGCTTCCAAACACATGTCACTCTTCCGACGTCTCCCAAACCGACGTTTGTAAAGTGTCGACATTCCAACGAAATTTCGTCCGACGTTTTTAACGTCACTCTTCTGACGTTTGTAAAGTCTCGCCAATCCGACGAAATGTCGTCCGACGTTTTGAACGTCACTCTTCTGACGTATTTATACTGTCGCTCTTCCGACGTCTCTAAACTGTCGCATTTCTGATGCCGTACAAAAGTGTCAGAAGACCGACATATTGCAAAAGTGTCACAAGACCGACGCTTTCCAGAAGCGTCACAATATCGACGCCAAGAAGAACTGTTGCAATTCCGACGAAATGTGGTCCGAAATTTTTAACGTCGCCCTTTCGACCTCTTTTTTCTATCGCTCTTTCGATGTTTCTAGAACTGTCGCAATATCGACAGACGTCACAAGACCGACGAAAATGGAAATAATTCAAAACGTTAGAAGAGCGACACTTACAAGGCGTCGGTATGCCGACGGCGGTTTCAATTTTTTTAAAAAAAAATGAAACTTTAAAACAGGTATCTCCAATGTTTGTTATCACAATAAGAAATCAATGATCAGTGATCACGTCAAATTTTCCTCGTAGTGTGACGGGTCTAATAAATTTTATTGTAAAGGTTGCTGGCCAGTGACAACTGGCGCAGCATTAAAGGAAATGCATTAAAGAAAATTAATTAGGCTGCGAAATCCAAGCCAACTGGCAACAACCCTGATAATTTTCCTTACCAAATTCCAAGTTGTGACTCGGGCTTCAGACTCCAAAGCTAAGAATTTTATTTTCATCGTGTTGGAGAAGAGAACTGCAACCTGCAGCAAAAGAGCAATTCCTCAGTCTCACTGCTCAGGACTCGTAGTCATTCCTTTCTAACACGGTATGTGGAAATTTTGATAAGATAACTTTCTTCACCCTCGTTTTTACTAAATTTATTCTTTTGAAAAGGGCCTGGTTCCATTTCAGAAATTTTCAACTTTCGACTTCTAGAATTTGTACATATGATTTTTGGACTGAGGTTTTGTTATTAATGAGGAGATAGTGTCTTGGTTCTATCTATATAAAATAATTGCCTCTTTTTTTCTTCATGTTCAGGGTTTTTGATTTTATCAAACCCTATCTCTCTTTTAAGCATGCCTGCAAATTAATATATTCCAGGAATGTACACAATTCCAAGCTTCATGTACAACATATTGTATCAACTATATTTTAACAAGTGAGTTGCATGCCCATATAGTGTTACAGATTACAGGGCTTCATTTGGAGAATAAATGATAAGCCTGGCAGCACTAAATCCAAGTAATTCCCCTCATCCCTTAAAAGACACCTCTAAATATAACTAGAAATTTTAAATAGTTAGTAAAGGAAAAGTACAAAGATATAACATATATGTGTTGAGCCAAAAACCTGTGCATTCACAACAAAACTGGGATGGATAAAACTTAAAAACAATTATGGACTTTGACAAAAAATCATCTTATGCATACAAAATGAAAGAAGCATTGGCATACTACTATGTTTACAAATTTAAGGACAGGCAGAGTGAGTCTCCGGGCAACACAGTTTCATGTGGAGACCCTACATCCTTGTACCCACAATATCTAGTGACTTAAAAAATGATTTCCAAAACAATGCCTTTGATATGCATGTAAGAACACCACTTGTATAATGAGGGAGATGTAATATTGTCCAAGAAGCAGATTTATACAGAGTGGTCCAAGATTGTGTATTTATGGAAGATACAACTGATTTTGGCATGAAACATGTATCCAAGATTTCAATGTGGCCTTGTTTTAGAGCCCATTGATGATTTACTATGAAACCTAAACTTTCAAAACAAACACATTGAAATCACAGGATCTCCATCACAAATATCATAAATATTAACTGTCTTTTGGGCACTGGCAGTAGATACCATAAGAGGCCCACATGGCCTGTACCACCAATGTTGATTCTCTGGCACAACATTTGCAAAGCCAAAATTACTCCCCGAGACATCCCTCTCTGCCAAAACTGGAGAGATGGTACTGGACGTTGAAGTGAAGGCCTCTGATTCAGTATGGAATGCCATAATTTCTTTATTATAAAATTCCCATGAACAGAAACCTGAGTCCAATGTACAACCTGCAGATGTTGCCACAACATATTTACCAGAGCGACCATCTGAACCAGCTGCTCTGATCAACCAGCAATCACCCCACATGTTTGGGGTAAGCCCATATGGAGCTTTATATTCAGCCTTCTCCTGGAGATTGGAAAATAACAATACTGAGTATTACTCATACATCAACTTCCCTTTATGTTAAGGGAAAATTTAAAGAGTGCATAAATATTCTTGAAATCCCAATCATAGTTTCTAGAAAATTTCAATAGTCTTTGAAATGAACTACATCCTATTTAAACTACATCAAATATTTAGGAAAATCAATTTTTTAAACAGAAATTGGTGAATTTTATTTCAAATATAGAAATTTAAACCATGAGAATAATCTAACCCCTAGGCTTTTCCCTATTTCTAATAGAAAATCCCAAAATGTATAAATTATAACACCCATAAACCCCAAAATTAAGTACAATAATTAAAACCTCCACACCTCTGAATTTGCTATATCGTGAAAAGAGCAGCATCCATCGTCATGGGAAAGCAAAACTGATTCTCCTTCTGATACAAACCAGCTTGCAGTAGATGTCTTATGGCTGCGTTGATTCAATCGATCACAGGAAACCTCTTCAGTTTCTTCAATATTGCCAAAATGCTCTGGCTTGTTTTCCTGATCATCATCAAAGTCCATATTTTCATCACATTGAATTAGTTGGGGTTCATTACGATCAGGTCCAGTGCCTATTACAGAGCTCCGGACATCCAATAAAATATTGGAACTACCATACCCGTTCCCATTAGAGATTGTAAATCCTGCTTCTGGATTTAATTCGGTAAGTTCAAGAGCACTAGAACTGGATTCAGTTGATTTAGACTTGGTATAGTTGTCCTCTAATTTGTATTCTGATACAACACTATACTTGTGCTTCAACGCAGACAGAAATTCTGCAGCAATGGGATCTTCATCTATGGGGATTATGGATCCGCCCTCAAAAGCATCCCGAATATCTGATTCATTTTCATTCAACTGATCATGCAAATCCACCCTCGTCTTCAGCACAGCAAGCTGAATTGAAGGCCGGTTTTTCAGCAATTTATGGTTGGGCTAAAGCTTGTCTTCCAGATCTTGACTATTTAAGTGTTTAATTGGTTTTTTCAGAGACCTCACCATAGAATCAAATGAATCCTGTGAATCCTGCGAAACAATAAACAATAGTAAGGTCATTATTTATTGGTTTGAAATAATAAACAACATGCAACAATCCCGCATAATTAGTAAATTATTTAAAGACAATGTTGGCAATATGTTTCCTGTATCCTATTATATAATTGTCCTTGATGGCAAGCTCTGTATTTAATGGAGAATCGATATAAATAAGGATGAGTTAATTCATGTGTGAACATATGTATGCATCCTGATGAAGGATAATTGACATCCGTAAGAAACCCTGTGCTCTGTATGTTGATCGAGGAACCGATGTTAATACGGTTGATTGTGTATCCAAACTGGTAGACAGTGGAGTTATATATATTCGTTAAATATATGATGGAAGGGTCTACTCTATTAGTAAGGAGCTGACTGGATTTCATGGAGAAAGGAACGAGGAGCGAGAGCAAACCAGTTATAACGCGAAAGAACTAAAATAGAGTATTTGGCATTGAAATTTTGGTGGAACACGGACTAACCCTTTGGAATCATGAACAGAACCTGGAAGGAAAGAGGTGGAACATAACAAATGGAAGCGCGATGGAACCCTGCGTGGAAGAGCGGAACCATGACCAAGAAAACAGTAAAGGTGGTTTTTGGTTTCTATCGCACCACCTTCGACGGGCACGCATTTTTCAAGAGGTATGGGAGCGATTCCATAGAATGTGTGACACGCGTCGTTGTACGACTCCACAAAACTGCTTGTCACTGCGCGCCATCATGCGTTATTGCTCGACCCAGGATGCCCAGCGATATTGATAAGCACCGTTGATCTGGGAAGGGGTCATCGGACAGTGGTAATTTGTTATAGATGCGCGAAAGTTACCCAAGGTATGGCGTGCCATCGCGTGTTATCATCCGTGCATCATCAACGAACGATATTCGTCAGATCATCTGATGCCGAGTGATGTTTTCTCCGCCGTCGGATGGAAACGATCGTAAGCGATGGGCCCCAGTTTTTTAAATTATGTTGATTGGGCCGTCGATTATGTATGTGGGGCCAGAACCAAAGGTCTATTTAAAAGCCTTTTGATAAAAGCGCTGGTTATTACTATAAAGTTCTATTATATATTTAATTTCCAAAGGTTGTGAATAATATTTATTTATCAAATTCCACAAATTTGATAAATAAAAGAAAGGAAACCATCAGCGGCACGCTATTGGTACTTTACCTTAGCTATAGTAATATTTGGCAGAGATAGAGATTACCTTTGGGACAATTCTAGCATGGAACAACAATGATTGGGATTTCAATTTGGATTGGTTAGACTTTTAATAATACCATTAGCAATTGAATGGTTCTGACCTATGGTTTCAATAAAGGCGAAAACTATATTGATCCGAAAACTATAGGCGAAAACTACCCGAAAAGCTACAAATCCATTCTACACAATTGTTGATCCATCAAGTGAGCCTGCACAGATTTGTTCCCATGTGCTGATCCATCAAGCGAGCCTGTTTTTCCTTGTTTTTGTCTACAGGTTTTTGAATTGGCATCAAGTGCGTTCATGTGAGCTTGGATCTTTTCATCAGATGTCGACCTGATATGTGGGGCTAAATTACTTTTCTAACAGATTTCTGCCGTAGGAATATATAGGCTCCGTTTTTTTTTTAGTTTTTAATGCATACAGGTCCATACTTACTATCTATATCTACAATTTTGTGGTTCATCTCTGTCTTCTTGGGATGTCTATTTCCACAGGCAAGCCAGATCTTATTCCTCATCCCTATGGCTTATGATATGGTAGAGTCCTGATGTTTTATGGACTCGATATTTTTATTGGGTGATATTTCCCCTGTTATGTTTAATTGGTCAAAACTTAATCCTCTGTCTTGACACCTTCTTCCTTAAAAGTTGTGCATGAGATGGATAGGTTATTTTGATCAGGATTTTTCATCAGCCTTAATGGAATGTTATGTTGAACTATGCACTGTTAATTCAAACAACGTTTTTTTCTTTCTAAAAAAAAATATAAGGTGATGAGAATCATAGTACGAGGTGTGCATGCAGAGGCATTGTAAATAAAAATCTCTTTATGAGATCTGCATGATCGAACTCTGTTGTCTGATAACGCTGAATCCATGATGCACCTATGGAGTTGATCAAGGAAATGAAAAAGCTCTAGGAAGATCAGCAAAGAAATAATAAAGATCTGATGCAAGTCTGATGAAGAAATTGAAGAAATTCGGTGGATCTGAGGGTTGAAGTCTTCTGCATAGAAGTGGAAGCTTTCTTCCAGTTCAAGCTGGTGTTAAATTAGGGGGTCAAAGCTCCCTTCCAGGAGAGGCTGGAGAACGACACAAGGTTGAAGCCTTCTGCAGGTTGGTGCCTGCGTGCTGGTATGAGTCTGCACCAGCACAAAATTGTAAGATGTTTTCTTTATAATAAATATTGAAGACTGAGACGACAGTAGCGGTGGTTTTCTCCCAAATTGGGTTTCCACCTTAAATACTGGTGTTCATATGTGTTCCTTTTGTGTAATGGATTATTCTGTTATTTCTTTTCACATGCTTACTAAAAGAATGATGCAATAATCCAAGTAAATAATTAACATCATAATAAGATCTCTGGTGAAAAGTTTTCAGTCAGCCCTAAATACTGATTCACCCCCCCTCTCAGTATTTTTCCCAACAAACAATAATTCCTACATATTAAAATATAAAGTTATAACATACCAGCTCATACTCGAACATAACATCTGTATCAATATTCTTCTGTATCTTCTTGATCTTCATCCAACTGATCGACATCTATATCAACATCTGATTCAGAAATGGTGTTGAAATGATCAGCCATGTAATCATCATCATCAATTATGTAATTTTCAATAATATCCTCATCGACATCATCATCAATAATTGTTGCCTCATCTCCTATGCCTAGTTCATCTTCTAAGATATCTTCTTCGTCTGTCCATGCATCTTCCTGCTCATCTGTCACTGCATCATCTTCTTCTTGATCAATATCATCTTCTTCCTCTACAATATACTCTATTGGCCTTCCTCTTGGATCATATCTAATAGCAAATGACCATTCCTTCTCACCTGGAACCTCTGAGTAAAAGACTTGTTCGCATTGGCTTGGAAAAACATAGCGATCTTTTCCTGCCTCAAACTGTGATGTTTTAACCATTGGAAATCCATTGTCATGTTGAATAAGTGTTCTATCATCATCATGTACATTCATTCGTAGCCTATACCATTTGACGTCGAACAAAACTATTTTGAAGGAATTAAAGTCACACTCAAATATATCATCTAAGAACCCATAATATCTATTTTCAAATTATCGAGGATGTCTGTCACTCCTGGAGGAAACATTAGTGACCTGGAATACTGCAGTTATCCCACTATCAGAATTTTTCCTGTTATCATCCAACTGTTTAACGCGAAATTGACGACCATTGCACCACATAGCCTTGTGGTGTTTCAACTGCAATATGCCAAACATGAAAAGGATGCATTCTCAATTAATAATTAAACATATAATTTACACAACATGAAAATTAACTGAAAAATCAAACTTCTTGTCACATTATAAATAGGTGAATTAATTTCTTACCTTTCTATCTTTCAAACCATATGCTAAATCGATTTCCCTGTCCGTAACGTTCCCATCTCCACTACGATACGCTTCTCTAATCAATTTAGACAGTAGTTTCCATGATAACCTACCGTCGTTACGTGATTTACATGTTTCAGTCCATTCACTCATCCACTCAAGATTGTTTGCAATGTATAAAAGTAGTGCCTCATAATCTCGAGCACCTAAATAAAAAAACAATAATTCACCAGTATTAATAACTATTACTTATAACCATAGTAAATTATTTTAACTAATAAACTATGAAAGAATAAAACCTGAATGAATATAATGATCATATACATGATGTAAAAAAATGAAACATTATATGTATTATACATAATAAATCTTTTACCTCTCACTTTCTTCATTCTACCTTTTCCAATAGGTGCTCCTCTTCAAATTTTTTGATGGAGTTCACATCCCAAATGCAATCCACCGCCTTCATGACTGGCGCAGCTAATTTAGGAAGATAATGACTAATATACAACATGGATTGATATACCACATATCCCTCCACCATAGAACCCTCAGGTCATGCTCTTTGTTTAACCAAAGCCTTCAAGGATTTCAGGTGCCTCTCGACCATCCACATTGACCTTGTGTGTACTGGTCCACACATTTCAATCTCCTCAACTGGGTGTATCAAGTAGTGTTCTTGTGCATTGAAAAATGTTGGAGGTAGATACTTTTGCATTTCACACATTAGCCGAGGAATTTCTCTCTTCCAATACTTTATTTCATCTTGATGGATTTCTTTCAATGAAAACCATCTGCAAATCATTATGCAAGGTTATTTCAATGAAACATAATATATATTTCATTACAAGTAAACTAATACATCATTTCATCAAGTACAAAAATAAATTGTAGCAATTATATTTTGCGTATAAATAAAAAATACTTACCTCATGTATTTACTAAGACCATATATAACTTGTTTGACATTGTTGTCGAAGTCGTTTGGGAGAGATACAGGTAGAACATACTATAACAATAAAAAATGAATCGTTATAGGTTTCCAAATTAAACAGAAAAAAGGAAAATTTAAAATATGTATTCAAGCAATAACAAACAAAAACGTATACCAAAAAAATTACCTTAATAAAGGTATGCCAATCATGTGTTTCCACCCCACTGAAGTCACCTTTCTTCGTTAAGGTATTATTTATGTTTGAAGCAAAACCTGTTGGAAATTTAATTATTCTAACGACCTCTTTTACATCATTGCTTTGTTGTTCTGTTAATAACCATGGAATATTATTATAATTTCGACCTCCATTGTTATTTGATCCGTCGATCACACTTTTCATTGCATGATTTGATTTCTCAATGTCGGCACAAATTTTGTCAATTTTATCTCTCTCATGTGCACCATCTATGGTTCGCCATAACATTTCTGTCACATTCTTCCCGACATGCATTGTATCAAACAAATGAGCTATTTTTAGGTCCTCATAGTAGGACAACCTCGCGAATTGAGAAGGATAACATTTCATTCCAGGTGGAAGTACAATATTAGTACCTTCACGGCGACGATGACCTTGATATCAAAGAATAAAATAAATCAGAACAATATTAATTATAAAATACAATAAAATAAATTCATTAGTTAAAAAAAAAATTCCAAACATTACATAAACAAATAATATATATATATATATATATATATATATATACACACACACACAAATTACGTACCAGCTGCTCGACGATTATTAATTCTGTTATATTCCAACATCCGCAACTGAGGTGTCATTCTTCGTGGTTTTAATCTAGTTTCTTCTTTATCATTGAAAAGATGTTTTTCAGTAGTACGATACTTATGGTTCCTAGGGAGGAAGTGCCTAAAATCATCAAACACCATCTTTTTTAAGTCTGGTGAATGATGATACTTCATCTTAGGGCCACAAACTGGACATGCAAATCTACCCTTTTTTTGAAGACCTGCAATAGATGGATCAATAACAATTAATATACTATGAGATCATTTTTAAAACATGCAATATGGTATATCTAATTTAGATAATTATGTATCATATTAAAGTGCGATGAAATATTACATACCACAAACATGTGTTAGTCCTGGGGCATCATGAATTGTCCATACAAGCATTCCACGACATTGAAATCTCTTCTACTTGATTGGCTTAGTGATGTCATACATAGTGATGCCATGCCATAACTGTATTAGCTCATCGATAAGAGGCTCAATATATACATTCATATCTTTGACCTGGTACTTACCTAATTGTTCAAAATTACGGAACATAATAATTACTCCCGTGATATATGTATATATAAGTAAATAAATAAAATATATATTTATTCAAACAACGAGAGAAATGAAAATGTTACATTCAAAGAAATAATGTATCAAATACCTGGAATAATCATAGTCAACATTATGTGCTCCCTCTTTATTGACATCCAAGGAGGAATGTTATTTTTGATAACGAAAATAGGCCACACTGAGTAAGTATATCTAAGCTCTCCGAATGGATTAACACCATCAGCTGCCAATGAAAGCCTGACATTACGAGGTTCATTTTTAAAATCTACATATTTTTCCTCGATTTCTCTAAATGCAGAACCATCTGCAGGCATTCAAAGAACACCATCTACACTTCTATTCTTTGCATGGTAATCCATTAACTATGCTATACTGTTACACCTGAACATTCGCTGCAAACATGGAATTATGGGAATATGACGAAGAACCTTTTGAGGCACCTTTTTGGTTAGTTGATCTGTTCGATATCTACTGGTACCACATTTCGGACATTCTGTTTTCAATGCATGTTCTCCATAATATATAATATGATCTTTAGGACATGCATCTATAGTGTTATATTCCATTCCAAAGTGTTTCATAATAGCACGTAGATCTCGATATGTTCGAGATAAAGTATTTGGCGATGGTAACAAATATTCACCCAACAATCTACAACAGAAACAAAAAGTAGTGTCTTGTAAAGATTATTAATCATATATATATATATATATAATAGTTATTAAAACTGGAACCGCTGACCGGATCGGTGGAGCTAATGACCCGGGTTTCGAACCGGAACCAGTCTAACCGGTAGCGATCAAATCTCAATGAACCGGTCTAATAGTTATTAAAACTGGAACCGCTGACCGGATCGGTGGAGCTAATGAACCGGGTTTCGAACCGGAACCGGTCTAACCAGTAGCGATCAAATCTCAATGAACCATTTTTAAAAAAAATACATTAAATAATTATTTTTTAATAAAATAAATAAATAAATAAATAAATAAAAACTATTTTTAAGATTTGCAACCATGATTCCAAGCCAATAGAGACAAAATATGAAAATTTTGCTCATTTATATACCATGCAAAGGTGAATATATCAAAATGGCAGCAAATGCAATACATATCATCGAAAAATACATAAGAAAACTTGTTGAAGTAATGTATCAAGTTTCTCTTATATTATTCACTGTGTTTTATTGTTGAGTTAATATTATAATATACAATCTGTCCCTGCTCAGATCTGTTGTCAATTCATTGTATCAGCCTTAAAGACAATTCTGGGTTCAGTATATATATATATATATATATATATATATATATTAGACCAGCATTTTGAAGATATTGTATTCTTCATTATCTATGTTTGCTTGCCAATAAATTTCTAGAAAAACATCTACAACACTTAGAGGTATTGAATTGGTTTATGAAACCCACTATTAGTGCTATTTGTAACAAGTTGAGAGAGCATTACAACTTCAGCAGTCTTCTCAAAATGTGTTTGACAAAATTTATCACTGAAAATATTCATTAAAACCCAGAAAACTCAGTAGCCAGTTTAGTGCATTTCCAAGCGGGAATTTTCTAGTGGTCAATTTATTATTGCTAGTCACATTTTCATTAGGTTGTATGTTGTTGTCCCTTGAGTGGCGTCAGACCATTTGCATCAGTCTTGATGCCATGATCAAATTGCTTGTATGCTGTGTGAAAGGTTTTGTATTTATGCTGCTGCTATGTGTGAGCAGAGAGAGAGGGTTTGACAATTCCTAGCTGAGTGTGAAATAAGGTTGTTGCTGATTTTTTTGAGAACAGAATGATTGTTTTGAGAACAGAAATTGTCATCAAGTACACTTGATGAGTTGCATGCTGCCAGGGATTTTGTGCTAGCGAACCTTTTATTTATCAGTCATCATGTGTATTGTTGCTACTATAAGGTGTTGAGTATGAGTTATTAGACAAGTTTGTTGCTAGTATAATAGAGGAATTTGCAGCTCATGGAGGAGACACTTAGGAATTTGCAACTCATGGAGGAGAACCTAACCGGCCGGTTAAGTACGGAACGGACCAGTTTATGCATAAACTGGTCGGTTCCTTACTTAACTGGCTGGTTAGGTCCGGTTAACCGGCCAAAACAGGTGAGAATAGGCTACTGACCGGGTTGCAAGGCTGGTTCCAATCGGCAGCCGTCCTGACCGACCGGTTTTGATAACTATGATATATATATAACTTATTATTTTACACATTTATTACAACTAAAAAAAGGGAAAATAATCAACATTTACATATATGTGATCATATATACATATTGCATACCTTAGGAGTTGTGTCATACATCTGTTCGACAAATTATTCATAACCTTTAAGTTCACCAACAACAATAGCAGAGAGCTGGTGAACTTAAAGGTTATGAATAATTTATCGAACAGATGTATGACACAACTCCTAAGGTATGAAATATGTATATATGATCACATATATGTAAATGTTGATTATTTTCCCTTTTTTTAGTTGTAATAAATGTGTAAAATAATAACTTATATAATATATATAAGTTATTATTTTACACATTTATTACAACTAAAAAAAGGGAAAATAATCAACATTTACATATATGTGATCATATATACATATTGCATACCTTAGGAGTTGTGTCATACATCTGTTCGACAAATTATTCATAACCTTTAAGTTCACCAGCAACAATGTAGCAGAGAGAAGAGTTGCATTTGAGTGTTCAAAAAGTCGTTCAATTGACCTTTCAATCAGAGGTACATCATAAATACCGTCACTGCTATCTCCACCATCATCATCTGACTCACCATACAAGTCTTGGAGCATTTGATTTGTCCCATCATTAATGTGAACTGTCTCATTACTTTCATCATGATCTACCTCCATGGGACCATTAAAATTACCTTCATCATTCGCTTCATGTTCTTCACCTTGTACAACATCATTTCCAATACTAATATTTGCTGCAATATTCTCTTGTACTGGTGCAACATCATCTAATCTACTACTATTTTTCTATGGAAGCTGGTTGATGATCTACAAAAATTTGGGGGGCAACTGTGCCTTTATGAAAATTACAAACGTTAATAATTAAACATTAGTGCGCATATAAAAAATATTAAAATAATATAAAATTTTACGATATAATCAAAATGAAGATAGATAATTAATTACCACGGGACGATAGTCATTCAATCCACCATCAATGTGCCCATATTTCCTACAATGCACTGTTGTTGTTGCTATTAAAACTCTAACATTATTTCTCATACAACATTTTTTACAAGGGCAATAAACTCTGCCATCACCCCTTTCACCCTTTTGAATTTTTTTCCAGCTCCAATGTTTTCTTCCATTGATGCAAATTATCCTATAAAGAAAACAATAAATCTCTCTCAATGGTGTAGAAAACCCAAGACTTGTTGAACTCAATGGGAGCTTAATATATAAGCAAAAAGAAAATAAAAGTGGGCATTTTACAAATTGTGAGCTTTTTACAAAATGTGGGCTTTTTACAAAATTGTGGGCTTTTTACAAATTGTGGGCTTTTTTTATTCTTAATGCATTTTCTGTAGAATACTAAACAGATTTGTCCAAAATTTCAGATGCAAACTGTAGTCTCTACTACGTTTGGAAAATTAGAGGTTTATAAAAGATCAACTGCGAACAGAAGTGTACCACTATGATAAGAAGATGTCAGAAGCATTCCTTCTACTTCACAAATGTGGAACTACCTTAAGAATGCTTATGGTTGATATAAATATTAGAGCATGGTAGTTAAATGTAGTAGTTATGCTAAAATACTGAATAACAGCTTGAGAGTGCTCTTCAGATACTGTACGAATGCACCAAATTAAAGCTGTACCATTACTAAAGATAAATGGCCAAAAATAGTCAATTTTGATATCGTGAAGTTATGTCTTTCTCGGTAGCAAACTGGGGATAGGATGGAAAATATGAGAGAACTAAGTTCCAAGGACTAAAAACCCAAGGCAAACATAGTTCTGCCTTGAATCAGAGAAAAAACAAAGCTGCCCAAAAAAGTGTTTGAGAGCACCCATTGAAGCTCCTATATATAGCAGAGTCAACATTTTCCTATTGAACAAGTTTGTATAGTCAAATCCACAACAAGATCAGATAGCCATGATCCTAAATGAAAACCAGAGCCAAAGCTAAGACAGATCCACGTTTAGCAGAACAAGACAGCCATAGCAAAGGATTTGACCACAGAACCAGATCATGAGAGATAGCAAGATTCTTTCTTCCACTGTGGAAATGTAGAAACTGTACAAGGGCTTTGCTTCCAGCAGATTTCATTGTGGCAGTAATTGCTATGGTGTTGTAAGCGCTCATTAGTAGAATATTAAAGCCATTCTGGAATTCTTTTAACCTTGAGAGGGTTTTCTGTGGTTATAAATCCTCATGTTCAAATTCCATTGTTGATTGGTTGTGTTTGATATTATGTTTTTACTGTCCGCAGTTGAATTTTCGCACAGAAAATTATCAGTCTAAAGCGGAGAAATTTTGCGATGTTTCTTTTGCTTCCTATTGTGAAGTATTTCACTCAGAACTCTACTCGTTGTAATAGAGGTCTTGGGCATAGAACAGGGGACTTGGGTTTTTTGGAATCAAACTTCAGGTTAAGATGCTCATCTGAAGAATGGCACAGTGAGCCTTAGCATGGAGTTGGGAGTACCAATTTGAAGTGCGGGTAAGGCATTGTACAATAGACCAGTTAGATTTCTGGACCCTAATACAAAAGTTTCTTCTTCTTTCAAAACGTGTTTCTCTTTTTCTGTAACCAATGTGGGTCCTGTTCTTGTTTCAATTGGGGATGGATGAGCATTTGTTATTGCTCCAGATGATCACACTCTAGGTAGCCCTGGAGGCTATTTGAGGGTGATGAGTCCAATAGGTCTCAATGAACTGTTGCCCTCGCTGGGGAATACTATTGCAGTGGAATTTGATACTATTTTGGATGTTGAATTCCACGATCCTAATGGAAACCAGTACCTTCAGCTCCAGTACCTGTTCACAAAAGAAGGTGCCATAGTCATTCATGCGTGCAGAGAGGGTGAATTGCAGGCATTGCAACAGGAGGTGTTGTTGTTGTTGCATTGGCCACTAGATTGTTTGTCTGGTTCTGTTACAAGCGCAAAGTATTGAAAAGGACAGACAAATTTAGTTCAGATATTGTGAAATTGCCTCAGAAATTCACCTACAAAGAGCTTAGCAATGCTACGAAAGACTTTTTTTGAATGTGATTGATAATCGATAATTGCAAGCAAGGGTAATCCCCTTGTGAAACCCAAATTTCTGAGCATTTTCTAAAACCTGATGACGGAGTCATTGTAATGAACAAGTGCCTAGGTCCATATTACGTCCAAATCTACCAAGCACCAAGATCTATAAAAAAAAATCCACAGTATCTGCGAACTAAGAAGAAGAGGCAAAAAATGTGTTCTGCTTACCTGTTCGAATAGTGGTTGGGGTTTACCATGGAAAAAATTTGACAGAGCCCATGTACCATTTCGTATCAATGAAATTCTGGCAGTATCATTCAACTGGGCAAGCACCTGCCTCGGAGCTCCATGACTGAGGGCAAGATCCATAAATTATGCAGAGTCTCCAACAATATTTCCCAAAGCCCAAACAGCCTTACAAGAACACTAGTTGAACTCAAAGTTGCCCAAATAGCCTTACACGAACACCAGTTGAACTCAAAGTTGGGTAGTAGTTTTTTAAATCAAATTCCAAAATTACAGACGTATAAAGATAGTTGGGAAGAATAATTTTATGCCTCTAAAATGAACATGCTACCTGTTCTTGAACATTATCATTCCCAGAGGCAAGAAGTTCCACAAATATAGGCAGTGCCCCATAATCAATCACAACCTTTGTATTCTCAGAGGCTCCAAAAAAACCCAAATAGGGTCAACCCTACTACAGGAGGAAGGGCCTGCAGTAAGAACTTACCATTTTGCAAGAACTGAGGGCGAATGCTGTTCTACAAGAGCTGAGGGCGAATGCTGTTCTACAAGAGCTGAGGGCGAATGCTGAGAGCGAATGTTGTTCTGCAAGAGCTGAGGGCAAATGCTGTTCTGCAAGAGCTGAGGGCGAATGCGCGCGTGATATCAGACGTTAATGTAGTTTTTAAAAAAATCATTTTTATGTAGCGCGCATTTGAATTTTAGCATTTCAAATCATTTTTATTTACATTTGATTTTTGCATTTCTAATACAAGTGACAAACAAATTTCTACAAGAGGTTGAAATTTTTACTAGATAGCCATGAAAGAATAATTAAAATGGCTTAAAATGCAAGTGGAACTTCAAAATAAATGTAATTGAAGGTTCTCTCCACTAAATTTTTGCAAAAGTGCTTACATTATTTAAGTTATCTAGGATATTTTTTGTATTACACAATCAAAATTAAATAATGAAATAGTTGGGTAGTCTTATTGTTTCAAATTAGGACACAATTTTCAAATGGTGATGAAGTTTCAAGTGATGATTAACTGACAATATTCTCCTTTCCTATCCTTGAAAAACTATACAAGGTTCCATGTTGCCACATGAAACCCTAAATCATGTAGCAGCATAGGACCAGTCCTCCATTTTTCCCGTCATAAGGCATTTTGCACATATTTGACGACTAGAATTTGCGGATTCCCATTTTCCATGAGGTGCTAGGAAGGATAGAAGACTTAATTTTGACGTTTGAAATTTTTTCAAAAACGTTCTTACACCCTTTAATTTCCACTTACTAATAATTTTGCAACACTAGTCCTCTTCGCAATTGCAAGGCTGTACTCAAAAAGTAAGGAAAGTTACGTTTTTGGCTCACTCAATGATCCAAGTGGACACTGGTGGCCACCCGCCTATTCCACTTAGGGCCCCACCATTGTCTCTTTCAGCTTTTCAGTTTCGGCACAACTTACTATTTTTAGCAGTTTTTCGGGTCCTGAACTTCTGGAGCCATTTTGAGGCCCTAAACGACATTTTTTGGGCATCGCATCTCTAGAGAATATCATTATGTATCATTCTGTTCCGGAATTATATTCGTGGCGAAAGTTGTATTCCTCGGATAGATATTTCTAATGATGTATCATGTGCGTCAAATAGAGATAGTATGCCAAAGTTACGTCCCTGGGAAGTTGAAACACCAATTTACCCAAACGAGGCCCATAGTTTTGGCACTTCATCTCCTAGGGTTTGTTTTTTGGATGTTTATGGTTCTCCATTGTTTCTCAATAATAAATAGGCCCTCGAGCCTCATTGTAACTCAGTTCAGAGGCCTGTAGCTGCCTCATCTCTCCTCAGAGATAGCTACCAACGCCCTAGCTAGTTTTATTTCCATTCTGTCTATAAGCAAATTTCAGTTCTTTGATATTAGTAAAATGAAGTGTTATTTCCACTGCATCTCTGTATTTATGGTTATGTGTTTATTCTGTTGCATTCTTGCATAAATCCGAATCAATGGTATCAGAGTGGTCTGCTTTTTCTCGATCCTTCTTTGCATGTCCCCAATGAGGTCGGGGTATAAGGAGTTAGGGCTCAATCTAGTGTAACCTTTGCAAGATCAGCCTCGCAAACCCCAACGGACGCCCATGGGGGACGAAAAGAAAGATGAGGGAGCAGGATATCCTATCAAAATATTGCTCAAGGAGGCCCTCGAAAAACAAAGGAACGCGATGATGGATAACTTTGCCCAGATCCTTCAACGGCTGCCCACTGGTGGCGCATCTACATCCAGCAGCCACTCTGGAGGTGTGACTCCTTTTAAGGTACAAGTAAATTTTGGCATTCCCATATTTGAGGGTCAAATAGATGCAGATGCCGTAGATGGATGGTTGAATCTATTAGAAGAATATTTCTCGGTTCATGACTTTTCCAATAGGGAGAAGATTATTTTTGCACTCCTCAAAGTTGCCCCCCATGTCAAGGACTGGTGAGAAAGCCACTGTGAGAAAAAGGACGAGACATAACCCTCTTTGTTCTCAGTCGTACCCACTTGGAATTCTTTCCGAGACGCTGTCAAGGAACAATACTATCCCATGGGGAGCTATGAGGACAAGTACATACAATGGACCATGCTACGGCAACAAAGGGATCAAGATGTGCATGAGCTGAAAAATCTATTCCATACCCTGTGCACCAAGTTGGGTATCAAAGATTCAGAGAAACATCTGGTGCTAAAGTATCGCAGTTTTTTGCACATATACATTTAGGAGGTAATGGAGTTCCTCGACATCTCCTCGCTTGGTACGGCATACCGGTATGCTGCCAAGATTGAGCAGAAATTCAAACAGAAGAAGCGAGACTTTGGATCTGCGAATCAAAAGCAAGGGAAAGGTGCTCCCAAACCACAGAACAAAGGACAGAGCCAAGGCACGGTGACTCAAGACAACCTGTCAAAGCCACAAGGAAAGAACAACACTACAAAGCCAAAGAAGGACACGTGAAAGTGGTGTGAGTTCCATATTAAGAGCTCCACTTGCAACACAAGTGAGTGTCGGGCCAACCAGTCATTGGTGGCCGAGATGCGGGCTTCTGAGTCAGATGCATGCTCTGACTCTGAATCAAAACCTAACAAGGGGAATGACAAAGGGAAATAGATTATTGATGCGGAGCCCAATGCCACTATTGCCACTACAAAGATCCAGAAGGAGGAACATCTCTTCCACTCCCAGATGTGGGTAAAGGGCTCCCCGGTATAGTTCATTGTCGACAATGGGAGCCAAAAGAACCTCATTTCGGCAGATGCCGTGAAGCGGTTGGGCTTGCCGACCACAACTCACCCACATCCATACAAGATCTCCTCGTCAGCCAGCAGTGCCGCCTTCCCTATAGCATCAAGCCCTTCACGGATGAGGTATTATGCGACGCTATTCCTATTGATGTTTCTGATGTATTATTAGGACAACCATACTTGTGGAAGCATCATGCGGTGTATGAGTCTCGACCTTGTGCTGTTATTGTTACTTTGGGAAATAAGTTGTACAGGATACCAGAGGTACCACCTCCTGCTACTATCTCTTTGGTTACTGCAAAACAATGCAATAAGCTCATTTCCCAAACCAGGAAATTCATTTTCCTGATGATCTGCCCCCAGGGCAAGAAGAAGACTATGGCCACGACCTCCAGAAAGGGCTCCTCTACACGACAACAACAAATAGATAAGGTTTTGGAGGAGTATGCGGACATTTTCACCTCACCCACAGGGGTTCCTCTACACTGTCAAGTCAAGCACCCGATTGATCTGACCCCAGGTGCGCCGCTACCCAACGGACCGATCTATCGGTGCTCTATTATGGAGAACAATGAAATCAAGAGGCAGATTCAGGAGCTATTACAGAAGGGTCACATCCGACCAAGTTCATCGCCCTGTGGGAGCCCGATAATTTATTATTGTGAAATCATAGTTCTAAATTATCTCTTTTTCTGTGAGCAATTTAATCTATTAATTGTAAGTAGATTCATTATAAAAATTCAAACTGATTTTAGCGTGAATGATGAAAATTTATATATTAATTGGTTTTTAAGAGTATTTGCATTATGTAGGAGCACTGGAAAGATAAATCAAGACTTCATTTTCTGTTTTCCTTATTTTATTGGGCTGAACTGGAGAAAATTGAATATGAATAGTGAGTTAATTGTAAGATCAATGGGCCAAGGCCATACATCAACATTGACCATAGTGGGGAAGTATAAAACCATGGATATTCATGCAAGTATAGTTATTAATGTAAGATCAAAGTTAACTCTTAGCTTCACTAAAGAAATAGAAGGCAAAGATCCAGCATCAACTGAAATTCACTTGAAAAAGTAGATGAAAAATGTACAATCATCCAATGGAGAGGTAATCTATAATTATCCAGTAAGACTCTTGGCTATGCCTTGAGACTAAACTAATTCTCAATATTTTTGAATAATCATCCATTGGAATTTAGTAGGAAAACCATAGTAAATCATTGTCCAATGGCCATGCAAAAATATAAAAATAATAATATTTGTTGGTTGTTTTTCAATAGGTGGACCATGATGGGACCACTGAGAAGGTGGGGGTGTTTTTTTAATCATGGAAGTGAGGTTTAGTAGATTGATGGTCAAGTTACCTTTCCCTATAAATTTTCTCGATCAAGTTATTCATTCATTGAACTTTGATTCATTCCTACTGTTTTGATACACAATCCAATCCAGTTGAGTCTTGAGTCTTCATTGATAATGGCATTCATAGGTTGTCAAGAAAGAGTTTATCATGCACATGCACTCTTATTTTCTTGGTATCTTTGTAACTATGTTCAGCCCGAGTTCTATATTTTTAAATTATCATAATAGTTCGTGATTATTAGGCTTTTATTTTGTCTTTTAAGAATTTTAATTTAATTATTATTAATCATTAAATTAAAATAAAATAAAATATATATATATATATATACATATATACATATAGTTATTATAGTTATTAAACTTTCAATAGAATTATTAAACTTTCAATGGTACATCAACTTTCATACATGAGAACCCGGATGCGGGTGAAGTTGGTAGTGTTTAACGTGATGGGATGGGGGTGTGGCATAAGGGGAAGCCACTGGCCCACCCGCAAGAGTGCTCTTAATGTCGACTGATCGGAATTTAATGCCATTTACTCCTGGTGGTCGAATAAACCATAGTCCCACTCCTCGATACACATTCGCATGCCTCGACATGACTCAACCTCCAGTTCATACTTATGGTGGTTTATTACAGTCGATTCACAGTTGCACGATAGACTGGGTTGTTATTATGGAACGTCCCTCTAGTCTGAATAGAATTCCCCCACCTGTGAATCTGTGGTGTGCTCCAGGAGCAGGGCTTTCTAATGTTCGCACTGTAACTGGTAAAAGGAGCTGTCTCAATTTTTGTTTGGATTTTGGAGAAAATCTCAACTTCTCCCACACTGGTTCCTGCAAGATTGCTTCTGTTTCCCTGTTTCCCCTCTCACCTCAGTCTTCTGTCCATATTTTGCCTCCCTGCCCTGTTGTCTCGAGTGCGACTATGCTGCGCCTCAGGCAGAGAATGCGCTGCCGAAGAGGCTCCATGAGGCGCCAAATTTGACACTCTCCCTCCACCTCTGGCACCTCCTCTGCATCTATCTCCCACTCTGACAGTAAAACTAGAGGGCGCCTTCTCTGCTCGAGCCGTCGCTTTGCTTCCCCCACTTCTTTCGCTCCTCCTGCTCAAACCCACACCGCACATTTTTACTTTAACATCACTCTTAATCAACCCAGGGTGAGTGCCTCAATTACGGTCGTCTTTCATGAAGAGCCTCAAGAAATTGTTCCCAGTTCTCGCCCGACGGAATGCAGCCTCTCGGCGGCTCAGGATTCGGCGTAGTTTGTTGGGCTGAAGCACCCTGATATTGCGAACATGCAGGGTCAGATGGGCAAGGCCACGCAGGACCTGGCGAACAAGGAAGCGGTGGGTCAACCTACTGAGAGGCAGGACGCAGTGCAAGCGAGCGAGGCGCAGATTACTCCTCCTCCTCCCGGGAAGGTGATCCATTCTATTACTGACCTGTATAATTCTGACGGGGAACCAGATGAACTCTGGTGCAGAGTTGTCTACGAAACTCCTAATGAATAATTCCTCCTCTTCACTCTGGTTTTTTGCTCTATTTCTGCCCATTCTCACGGGCCTGCTCATTTTTTTCCTGCTGTCTCTGAAAATGCATCTGTTTTTTCTGCTTCGATATGGTCTCCAGTACTAAAATTCTCTGGTTCCCTTGAGCGGGATTTTTCAAATGAACTATTTCAGACTGGTTTCCCTCTTGCAGGGCAATCTTCAAACTATGGTTTTTTGTTTCAAATGCCACAACACTCGGCAATGATCAGGCTTTGGCCCGCTGTACTGTACTCCTTTTGTTAATATAATTACTTTTACTTAGAAAAAAAAAATTTCATACATGAGAAAATAGATACTGACAAATGGTACATCATGGCCTGATTAATTTCGCTCAGCAATTTCAAATGGTATAACATTTAGTCAACAATAATCATCAATTTCTGCACACAGAGACTAATTTCTCTGGAAGCCTCATATTTCTTTGGCTTGTTATTCTTATAACTACATAGACATAATTAATAGAGAGATTGAGGACAAAAAAAAATCTAGCGCTTAGTCTCCACTACTCAACATGTTTTGTGAGAAATAATACATAGATTGATTTCTCTGAGTGCCTTAGCATTCTTTGGCTCATTTTTTTAATCACAACAACAATAAAAAATGCACTGAGGATTTGTTCTTAGTCCGATTATGCAATTTTTATAAGACAAATCATGCAATATTAATAATAAACATAAATTTATTGCAATTTAGGGAAAGCTCGTTCATGTTTTTTTCTTTATATTGGAAGGTTACTTGATTTTTGAAGTAATTTTTAGTAGATAATAGCATATATTGAGGAAATATTAGTTTTAAAATAATCAATTATTTCTCTTGAAACTTTAGGTATTAAATGTCCATGACACAGATATATCACACTCCAAAATCCAAAGAAAATGGAAGAGCGATCAATTTTTTTAATCAAACTTTTATTGGTGAAGGGTTAATTTATTATGAGAACATCATTAATGAAGTGAAAAATTTTAAACGTAACGTTTATTGACTAGAAAAATAATGACAAAAACGTCAAAAAAAATTGTGTGACGGGTAAAGAGAAATCCAAATTCCAACCCTGCCTGCCACTTGTTGGTGAGTGGAGGTTATTCACTTTTCATTTACAACTTACCAGGTTACTCATGTTACCAATATTTTCACATGGCTCACTTTTAGGTGACTAATTATTGTACTTCTTCTTTATAAAGAACAATTGGTAGATAATTTTATATATTATTTGAAATCTATAACAAATCCAGGCAACAAAATTACAACAAATAGAAAAATATGCAAAAAATTCACCAGGGCACTACTAATGTGTGGATACCCTATCATTTCTTAGATCCTCATAACTTACCAACACCTACTATATTGGTATACACATAATATGGCATTTACCTGAAGTATTTCATATGTATCTAGAAGTAAATAAGTTGTATGACAATTGTTATGGCATATATAAGATGTGTATTATAGTTTATATTTCAATTTTTCTTAGGTAGCATGCATGTGCGGTCCATATAGTGACTACAATTACCAATATATTTCAGTGAAGATGTGAAGATGATCTCTCATTATGTCCTAATTACTTAAAGAATCATTAATTAGCTTTCCAAATGAATAAAATATGTTAACAAATTAGTAAAAACTAGGAAAACAAATCATGCTTTAAAAAAATATGGCACAATGAGTCACACTCTGAGATTTATTTAATTACTCATAAAGTGTCGCTACAACATATATATGACCACCATTACCATAGAAATGGGACATGTGACCATCATTTTGGTTTCGCCAATGACATTCTACATCATGAGCATTGTTTAGGGTTGATTGTGTTCATTTTTTTTAAACAAATCACTTATACATTTTATGGAAATTATAGACACAATTTATAATCACATTACAAGATCATGATGTATGGATATTCCTTATCATTTCTTAGATACTCAAAACTTACCAACACCTAATAGATTGATATACACATCATATATAATTTACCCCTAGAATGCCACATGTATCCTAAAACAAATTAGTTATATGGCAATTGTTATGGTGCATATATGATGTGTATTACAATTTATCTTATAATTTTGTTGAAGTAGCATACAACAATTTACATAGTGATATGAGAACCACTCTCTAGAGTATACATCGATTTTGTACACATGGCTTTTCAGTTTATTTTTAAGGTATATCATTGGTGATGCTCACATGATTATATAATGAACCATTAAGTTGAACTATGAAATTATTCCTCACAACACACACATATTGATGAATTAATAATTTTTCTCATATAATTTTTTTAATCTATTTTGAAATAAAAATAAAAATTATATATAATTATTTCTAAGAAGAACAAGAGAGAGTTACTTACCATATCTTCGTAAAACATATAATAGCGACATTTGGAGGAATCCGTCTAGCGACGCTTTGGGGCATAGTGTCGCAATTGCGACACTTTTTCTAAGTGTCGGTATTGCGAGACTTTTCTCTAAATGTCGGTATAGCGACGGTTTCCCAAGATCAATGGCCCAAAGTGAACCCGATAACTTACCTTTTACCTTTTCGTTAAGCGTCACTCTTCTGACGTTTTGAACGATTTCCATTTTTGTCAGTCTTGTGACGTCCGTCGATATTGCGACAGTTCTAGAAATGTCGGAAGAGCGACAGAAAAACGTCGGAAGTGTGACGTTCGAAATTTCGGACCACATTTCGTCGGAATTGTGACAGTTCTTCCTGGCGTTGATATTGTGACGCTTCTGGAAAGCGTCGGTCTTGTGACACTTTTGCAATAGTGTCGCACTTTTACAATTGCGACACTTTTTCAAAGTGTCGGTATTGCGATACTTTTCTCTAAATGTCGGTATAGCGACGGTTTCCAAAGATCAATGGCGCAAATTGAACCCGATAACTTACCTTTTCCCCGCACCTTTCCTTTTCATCGTGGCCGTTCGCTCGTTGAATCCAGATTCGACGGCGCTAATACATTTCCGCACTCATAAAGTAATCATTTGATGTTTTGGCAAAGACACGTGAAATGGGTGGTTTTTCCAAACCACCCGCGCTTACGTGTCGCCACAACGTTGTATCGCATTCGAAAAGCTAGTTTCCTCTTACCACCATTTACCCTCGCGAATACCACTGGTGGTATTCCCTAAACCTCACCCGTTTAACCCGAGTTTAATGTCATTTAACTATGGTTATACCATCGAAGGATAACATTAAAATTATTATTTGCATTCAAATTTTCACCTTTTCGCTTTAAAGCTGTAAAAACATTGCAGAATTGTTTTTCCTCAAAATCACACCGTTTGAACCCTGAGAAACTTTGCAGAGCCATTTTCAACCTACCAGTACCATTTTTCGACGCCCATTGCCCTGAATTTCCATTACAAAGTACTACATTGTCCTCTGCGAAGCCATTTTCAAAAAATTGAAGACTGAGCACCTCTGCAACGTCTTCAACCAAATTCCGCTGGTCCTCCAGGTACTTTTATTTGAATTTTCCCTCTGAGATTTCAAAATTCCTATCGATTTCAAATAATTACCAAAGTTACTGCAAAAAAGTGTCCAATTTTCAGGGAAAACTCTGTCAAAATTTCCCTGGAATCCCTAATTTCCCTTTCTCACAGTTTTTTCCATACCCTGGTCCGTTTTTCTATTGAAATCAATTTTAAATACACGTTCTAAGCTTTAAATTCCTTGCATTTCCTAAATACCCTGCTCAGAAACCCCATTTTTAGTAGAAATTCGCCAAGAAACCCCTGTTTCTCGTAAAGGAACTTAGCAAACCATTTA